>JBDJHY010171904.1:0-12310 GCA_039654485.1 Withania somnifera
TGGGGCAAGGGATCTGGGGTAAGGGATCCAGGGTAAGGGATCCGGGGGTACCTAATCCAGTTACCTGATCAAGGTACTTGATCCGGGGTCAAATCTGTAGGTTTTGCTACAGAATTTTAGAAATTTCAAATGGAGTCTCGGAATTGAAATGGAGTCTTAATTTGACAAACATTATATGTTTTCTGAGTGGAAAACATATTTCAGACTCAATAGAGTCGACGAAAATGGCATAAGAGGTCATTTACTCAACATTAACCCTGAAACCAAAAGTGTCTAAGGCGCATTTCTCTGCCAACACCTCGAATTCACAACGACACGCAAGAAAATTAAACCAACACCTCTCTTAGCGTAAATTCATCGTTCTAGACCTGCTGGAAGTGATAGAATTCCAATACGACACTCCAAACATTGGGTTTCCACACAAACTCCACTTTTAGGCTAAAACTTAAATAATTTCCACAAATTCGCATAACTTGTAAACGAAACCTCCAAAACACAAACTTAAGATCAATCTAGACTTTTTTGGAATTACGAAGATAACGGAACTGTCAGAATTTAATTCCGAGGTCGTCTTGAAGGAAAGTTGACTTTGGTCAATGAATGCTTAACTTTATGCTTTACAATAGGGAATTTAATATATTTCTCAACCGAGTCGCCAGGGATCCAAACTGTCGGTCCCAGCAAGTCATAAATGACTTGGAGAAACTACTGAAACGCTCTAAGATGCTAGACAACGCGTATTTATCATAAATGACCAAGAGGGTCATTACAGTGTATGGGCTTGAGCTGGGTCTAATGACAGTAAAATGCTAGTATGAAGTACTCAAACTCAAATAGGGTCTAAAATAAGTACAAAAAAGTATCAATATTGGATGCCCAAACTCGGATTGAGTCTAAAACAAGTCAAGTTATCTCTTTAAAAAGCATAATCTGGTGAAAAGTCTTTAAATATTCATTTTATAACTTATAGTCTAATATCATAGTAAAAAAGAGCCTTATTTAATGACAAGACTAGAAATAGTCAATGAAAAGCTAAAATGTCAATGTCATATGAATGCATAACCAAAGGGGTCAAATCAAACAAGGAGGCTTATATTAGTCCAAGAACAACACCCTATTAGTCCATGAACAGTATTCTAAGGCCAAAGGAGGAAAATCTACAATCATCAAATACTCAACTCTAAGGTAAATAAAAGCAACTAGCAATACCGGGGGCCATGCCCGAAACCAACTCAAATACTACCAAACCAAGCATAGGAGCAGAAACAGAAAGGAAACACAAAAATGGGAATAAATAGCACTAACCTAGAAACCTACTAAAAAACTAACAAATTACGATATTTAGACCATATATATGAGATCTAAAGAGTAGTAAGTCATAGATTACCTAGAGTCCAAATGAAAGTCAGTGAACATAACACTTCAAGACCAATTGCTCTGAGATGTCTCTAGCAAGTGCACCACTATTAAATTATACTCCCCTCCTCAATATGATCTAAACAATACCCACAATTTGAAAAATAATATAGATAAAAAAATAAAGTTAAAACTTTTCCAAAATGCTAACTAGAACAAGAACTAAATTTTACTATGGGGTACCAAAGGACACTGGAATACATGCTCAAAAGAAGAGCACTATCAAAGAAGAAATGAAGCTCAAACAACTCTAACAAGATGAGAAGAAAAAACCAATAAATCAACAAATGAATTCAAGAATTTGGGGTCGAGAACATATGAATTAACAAAGAAGAGATGATCACAAAAAATACAAATCTCTTCGTAGCCCTAAAAACAGGTTAACTCAAACAATCAACAAATTTGAAAATGCTTTACAAAAATAGATGAAAAATTTAATAAGAGGCCATATACTTCCAGGTGATAACTCATCGCGATGGAGAGCCTCTTTTGGTAATCGCGTTCGGCTAGAAAAACTGAGCATTGAAATCGCAGCCCATTGGTCGCGATCGAAAAGAAGTAAGAAAAGGAACTTTTCCATTCCCAAGCCCTTGGCCACATTGTTAACTATGAGAAGCCACACATATACAATTGTAAAGTACCCTTCATGATCGCAAAGAAAGGGAGGGGCCTATAAGAAGTACCTTGCACCAATAATTTTAGCCGACATCAAAATTCCATTACGAGGTCTTAGAATGCAATTGGACCCCAACGAATGCAAACTAAATATGCTACCATATTGGAAACATCATTCCAGAATCAATGGAACCACCAAAATGACCAACTAAGGATGTTTCTCTAAAATATTGACCAAAGTCAACACTTTCCAAAATTAACCAAATAGCTGACAGAGCACCCAAAAATAACCTAGATGTCTCAAAAAACAAACCAAAGGCCCATCTAGCCCACAAATAACATTCTGGAGCTGATGGAACTATTGATTTTAAATATGATGCTTTTATAGACAAAAATTGACAAAACTCAAAAGTATAACTTCAACTAAACATTATCTTGTCTAATAGTATAAAAACACACCAAAGCTTCAAGACCTAAAACAAAGGTCTATATAAACCAAAAGGGACTTTTCTCACCAAAATTTAAGAGATAGGAAGTACCTAAAGGATTAAATAGTTGATGTAACTGGGTCCATATTTCACTCTTGGTTTCCCAATGGAATCCTCAACCAGGCGGTGCCTTCAATGAAACTTTACTAATGAAACACCCAAGACCTCAATCTCCTGACAGTTTTGTCGAAAATTGTCAAAGGATCCTCCACAAAGGTCAAACTGTCAACTAACTATAAAGAATACCACTAGAGCACATGAGACTCATTCATAACACAGTAACACAACATCAATACATGGAAAATCATATAAATACCCAAAAAGGCTAGAGGCAAAGCCAACTCATATACTATATCAAACACTCATTGAAGAATCTCTAATGGTTTGATATACTTGGGGTGAAGATTGACCCTCCTCTTGAAACTTTTCAAGCCCTTTATGGGCTACATATGCAGAAATACGCAATCACTGATACAAAACTCAAAGTTACAAAGCCTATGAGCTATATAACTCATCTACCTGATTTGCACTATCCACAACCTATCCTGAGTCACCAAATAATTCATTACCCTACGGTCTATCCTGAAAGGAATCAAATCAACCCACTGACAGTCTACACCACCTACAATAAAATGCCTCAAACAGTGCAATTTGAATACTCAAGTGTAACCATAATTATAAGAAAACTCTTCCAAGGTTACATATTGATCCCACGTTCCTATTAAATCAAGAACATAGGCCCATAATATGTCTACTAGTTATTGATTAGTTTATCAAAGTGACCATTGCCCTATGGGTGAAAATAGTGCTAAATTAATCCTCGATGCCCATCTCTCTTTGAATAGACCTCAAAACCTAAAAAGTGAACAAAGTACCAAGATCAAATATGATGGAAACTAATGCCCCATACACAAACTATCTCACAAAGGTAGATCCGAGCAAATCTCTTTGCACTATAGGAAAAATAAATAGTAGAAAGTGTGAAAACTTAGTCAACTAATCAATGATGACCTAAATTTAATAACCCTCAAAATATGTGTGTCAAATCAGCTATGAAGTAAATAATGACTCGCTCCCACTTTGGTAATCCCTATTTAAAACCTCTAGACTTTAAAAGCATTAAAAGTTCAACAACCAAGATACAAACTCTATTCTATCCCTTTTCATGTCACTCCACCAGTAAAGCTATCTCAAATTTCCATACATCTTAGCTTCCCCTAAGTGAATTAAATATCTAAAAACAGTGATCCTTTCATTATATCAATTAAATCAAGTAACTGATCATAAATAACAAATAAAAACCCTTAGATATAAATATCCTATTTACATTTAAGGTTTTCCTATTAGCCTCATCTATTAAAACCTGATATTGAATCCCATACAACTATTCGTCACCAAACTAACATTAATGAATCTACTCTATTAATTTAGATTGGTCCTCAACACTTGCAAGAATCCTCTTGGTGTCTTACATATCTAGTCTAACCAACTAGTTGGCTAAGTATTGTATGCCTAAGTCCAATGGTTTACCAGAAATTAAATATAAGCCAAACTGCCCTTACTCACAACCTTCTAGCTTAAAGAATCCTTTACCATATTTTCCTTTCCCAGATAATACATAATAGAGGTTATAGTCATTCAGTAACTCAATTCACCTGTGTTTTTTGGGATTAAGATCCCTTTAGATGAGATATTGAAGAGTATGATGCTTTGTGAATATCTCAAAATGCAAATCATATAAACAATGACTCTAAATCTATAAAGTAAAGACTAACACCGCCAACTCTAAGTCATTAGTAGGGTAGTTGCTTTTATGATCCTTTAGCTACCTCAAAGCATAAGTTATCACCCAACTTGTTGCACCAACACGCAACCCAAACTAATAATTGAAGAATCAAAATATATAGCCCTCAACTGAAAGAGTCAACAATGGAACTGAATTCAATAAGCCTTGAGCTTCAAAAAGCTTGCCTTGTACTTGTCAAACCACTAAAATGGTACATTCTTCCTGGTCAATCTAGTCAATAGAACTATAGTGGAAGATAAGACCTCTGTAAATCATCTATAATACCTTACTAAATTAGTGAAATTTTGAACCTCAATAGGAAAATTAGGTTGGTCCAATCACAAACTACCACAATCTATGTAGGTTCTACCATAATCCTATCCTAGGACACCACATGCCTCAAGAATGCTATTTACTAAAGCAAAAACTTGTATTTGAGAACTTGGCACAATGTTATTTATCTCTCAAAGTATGGAGCACAATCCTCAAATGCCGTACATTCTCTTTCCTACTACAAAATTATATTAGAATTTCATCTATGAACATCACAACAAAGGAATTGAAATACTGCCTAAACATCGAATTCATCAGATCCATGAATGATGCTGGGGAATTTGTAAAGCCAAAAGATACCACTAGACACTTATAATGGTTGTAGCGAGTCCTAAAGGATGTCTTAGGAATGCACACCTCCTAATCATACACTGGTGTAACCAACCTTAAATTTATCATTGAAAACATAGCTACAACTTGAAGTTATCCAAATAAATCATTGATATGTAATGTTAGATACTTTTTATCTATATATACCTTAATATACGTTTGTAATTGACACACAAGCTCATAGAACCATCTATTATATTAAAAAAATACGGGCACCCTACGATGATACACTCAGCCTAATAAAACACATACCTCAAAGATCCTAAAGCTTAACCTTAAGTATCTTCAGGTCAACAAGTACCATCAAATATAAGGGAATGAAATATGCCTAATGACCTACTTAATCTCAATAAAAAATCAATATAACACTTAGGAGGGAGGAAAAGTAGGTCAATCAATAAGAAATTAATAAATTCCAAAACCATAAGAACCAAATTAAGGGAAGGGCATCGACATAAACATCATGATTGTAGACAAGATAAGCTAAACATGCCCTCACTATTAACCTCCAAGTCTTAATACAAGAATAATACCAAATAATAAATTTCTAAAAAAACCCTTCCATATAACTGGACATTCAAGACATGATTTAGGTTCTTAGTATTGGAATCCAAGACTGCATGGTGAGGGTATAACCAAACAATGTATAGAATTACATCAAAATAAACTTTATCAAGAACAATAATATAATCAAAAGTACCATGCTCTAAAATAGTCACCACATATGATATGAAAACCCAATCTGATACTAAAGAATCACCTATGGGAGTACTTATACGTAAAGTCTTAGGAAAAGGCTCGCTAAACAAACCCAAACAATAAGAAAGGTGGGTCGATGCATATGAATATATAGAACCATGATCAAATAGAACTAAGTCAGATTGATGACAAACTGATATCATATGTATGGTCTTGGATTTTGAGGCCTCTAGTTCTATCAAAACAAGGAAATACATAGAAATGCCTTCGACCACTCCCTAATTAATCACCAAATCAACCTCCTACAATACCTAGATGAGAAATACCTTAAGAAACCCTATTACCTTTGTCACCACCTCTAACCAATTGTGCCCCTTCCCTTAGGGTATGCTTGCTTAGCTTATGGTTGAACCATCCTACACTGGGGACACTCTCTAGAATAATGATCAACCATCCCACTCATAATAGGACATGGATGTCCTGCCCGAGTGAGAAGTACCACGTGACCAAGATGGCCACCAAGGCCTTAAAACCAAGAAGAAACACCTCTAGAGGATGAACTAGAACTCTAACCACAACAACTAAGCTGATAAGCATTATGAATCACAAGTGATGCTGTATAGGCCTACTAGACTTACCATAATACTTTTGGTTCTAGTAATTACCCCTATCCTAAAAAACCCTATCACTGGAGGAGGTACCATTGTAATTTCCTTAGTGATGTGGCCTTTATCGCTACCCTTGTAGGCCCTTTGATATAGGATTTATTTTTTTCATGTGTGCTCTAACACAACCATAAATGAATATTTAAACGCTACCAACTGCTCTACTGTATCCTAATGCTGAATTCTCAAACCCTAAATAAAATAAAGTTCCCGCTCATGCTCAATATGTATAATGACAACCTCGTGAATAGAAACAATCATGAAATATAGCTTCATACTCTGACATAGACATGGTAACCCAATCAAAAATCAATAAACTCATCCTTCAAGTGATCTCTCTCACTATGGGATACATACTTGGCCATGAAGACCTCATAGAATAAAGCCCAAATCACAACAGGGAAATTGGTTGATCAACAACTCATGTAAGCTCTCCACCACTATTTTGATAGTTTATCCAATAGGAATATGGTATAATCAATCCTATGGGACTCTACCAACCTGAGGTTATGCAACCTCTCCTGACATCTAGTGATAAAGTCATGTGCATCCTCCATTGTAGCACGAGAAAATTTTAGAGGAGCCAATCTATAAAACCTAACAAATATCTTTATCTTCATAATGGACATGGATGGTTAGGATATCATCGAATGAAGGAACCAATAAAATCTTTGTAGGGTGGAGACACAATAGCAGGCTGAGCTCCTAAGATCTGAGCACCTAGGGTTGCCTCCCAAGCGGATGTTTGGGCCTCTTATGACGTCTAAACCCCGATCAGACCAAAAAGTTTAAAGCAACACATCCCAAGGAACTAAGGTAGATACTAACCCAGGTAAAGCCTAGTCTGGCCAATAACCCACCAGCTGATGATGTAGTATGTTTTCCAGTTGTTGATCTATAACCCTGAATCTTTGATAAGTATACCACCTCAATCATTACCTAGACCTCAGGGTCGACCTCTACCTCAACCCTTAGTTGTATCCCTAGTTGAAAGCACAAATGGCTCAACCTTGTCTACTGATGCCCCTTGTTTTAACCATTTATAGAGTGAAAAAAGTTAGATTCTAGGAAACCAATATAGATAAAGAGGCATGACATATAATAAAAAAGTGACATTATTCCTAAGATTTCCCTATATCCTTTTGAATAGGATATGAACATTATTATATTGATTTCTGAGACTCTACTTGACAAATGCTCTTATACTGATGATATCGTGAACCTAGGCACTAATACCAATCTACCACAACCTAATTTCTAAAGCCATGATGCTACCTACCACAACCATCTGTAGGTAAGCCAAACTAGCATCCCAAAATGACAAGTAATGGGCCACTATAGGAAAAAAGGGAACAATTAAGAGAAAGATAACAAATAAAAAGAAAGAAGAAAGAAAAAAGCATAAAACACATGTATATACAAGAACAACCCAAAAGACCTAGCATTAGTATATACAAGAGCTAATACAGAATCAGGACTACAAGGGTAAAAAAGTAAATATATATGATCCATCTCTAAAATATAGGTATAAAAGATCCAAAATGAAAAAAATGAATAAACTCTGATCTGCAAGAGCTCACCTTAAATATCCACCACCACCAACTCTACATGAGAAAAATGTCAACAACAATGATACACTCTAAGATCTACATTGGAAAATATGCAGAAGTGTTACATGAGTACCAAGTCCCTTTGATTTCAATGACAATTCAATGAGGCAAATTTAGATAGCAAAGCAATACCCAATCATATCAAAACTTTACCACAAAATGGTAATCTCTATGCACAATACATACACTCCAAATTCCAATAAAGTGTTATTTTCATTGCATGACCTGTGCTCAATAATTGAAAAGTAAATAGAAAATTCTTGCATTCACAACAAAGACTATTCAAATCAATTAACATCCATTTTTCTAAAAATGACAAACATATTTTTTAGAGGGGGTATCAACTGCCGAATAAAGATATCCATTTGTGCAAATCTAAATATGAGTACTAAATAAGTCATGTTCTTCTAAAAGGACATGGTTACCCTATCACGCCCTTGAAAACTGACCTAGTTAAATAAACATAAGGCAGATATAAATAAACAAGATGTTATACTACCAATAAAATAGAGGTTTCTAAAAATTAATCTCCTTGTATAACTGTTTTCCTTAAAAAGTCATCACACAATCTACCATTAGGAAAATTATGTTGCACCAACAAAAGAGTCAACCCATAACAATTGCATTCCAATATATATCAAGTCTAGAGAAACATACCAAGGTAACTTAGATTTTCCTTTTGATCACATTAAAAGCAGTAGAAAACCATGTAAGTGTCTAGTTCAATGCACACAGATTTTATAGTTTAAGAACCTAAACACATAAACTCGAACCTAACAAAATCATTTGTGTAAAATAGTGTAGCATTTTCATCAATTCCAAAAGAAATCAAAGAGTAGGACTAGAACTGAATAATTCAAAATCCCTAAATTCACCCATAATAGATTTAGGTATCAAACCTTGAATGTACTAACGATATCAAATAAGTAACTAAAGCAACATAAAAAATTGGGGGTAACGAATTTAGACAAAATTATAACAACCACATCTAAAATTTCCAGTTGATACAAACAACTTATCACCTTAAAAATAATTAAAATCAACTACCCACAATGTAAAATAGAGAAGTACATATAATATTGGTGGTTAAGGAAGAAAATACTTCATGGTTTTGAAAGTGCATAGTCACATGTGTCTTCTCTAGAATAATTAAGTGAAAAATCAAGGGAAAACCCAAAGAATTTTAACTGAAGTAGATCCAATGTGATTGGAGTATGGTGAGTGCTTAAGCTTCAATAATAGGGTAAGGACAAAAGGTTAGGGCTAAAGGTTTTAATACTTTAACTTATTAAAAAGCCAATGCGTCCTTACTGATCACTTAGAAGACCAGAGATTATATTCTAGACCACAAAACATGTCTACATTAAGAGCTAGACACCTAGAATAATTACTTCAAATATGTTCTAAATTGAGTTTGTAGGTTGTGTTTGCAAACCATAAATTGAGTCTGCATGATGATCCTAGACCAAAACACTTTCTTGATATGTGGAGCTTTTACGATTGCAAATGATGCTTCGTAGACCATTTTTTTCAAATATGTTCCTCAATTTTAATTTCGATCTTGAACGTATATAAGATCCTTTATATGTAGACTTAACATAAGGAATTGCACCAAATCAAAACTAACAAACTACAAAAATATAAATGCATGAAAATAAACTTGGGTTGCCTCCAAAAAAGAACCATAATTTTATTCATGGAACAACGCCATTACCTTAAGTTAAGTGACTTCATTATGGATCATTGTAAATGGTACCTTTAGCTTTGAATTGTGTCACTACCCAACACTTCATCGAATGCATGAATACCTCCATGCTCATTTTCTTCAAGGGCATGATAAGTTACATAACTTTCATGTCCTTTCGATATTTTGTTGCTTTTTGAATGTTGAACTTGACCTTTTTGTTTTTGAAGAAAAATCTCAACTCATCATTCTCAACATCAACCAGTGCCCTTACAGTAGCTAAGAAAGGCCTCCCAAAGATAATCAAAATATCACAATCACCTCCTAATCTAGCACTATAAAATCCATAGGGAACACGAAGTCCCTTACCTTTACTTAAACATCATATGAAATACCAATTGTTTTTTCACTATATGATCATCCATTAGAAGTCTCATAGACGTAAGCACAAGTCTTTCAAGTTTAATTTCTTAAAACTCTTGAGGAGCATTTAATTGATACTTTCCATCAAGTCACACATGACCTTCTTGAATGTGAATAAGACAATTTGACAAGTAATTATAAATCATCCTAAATCCTCTTTCTTAGACCTAACAAATTAGAAGTTATCATACCATAATGAAATATTTTAGTCATATCAACATCAACCTTTCTCTTTTTGGTTAGGACTTCTTTCATGCATTTTTAATATCCAGGCATGTGAAAAACTACATCAATGAATAGAACCATAATAGTCAAGTTTTTGAGTATAGACAAGAACTTCATAGATTAAACATTTTCTTTAATTTTCTTTAACCTTTGTGGAAAAGGTGGGTGACCCCTTAGTAGCTAGTGGAGGAACATTTGAGATCCCCCTTCCCTTTGAAAGTTGTTTCCTTATTTAGTTTATTATTTTCAACTTGATCATGGACATGCTTGTCTTTGGTGATCTCGTCTTAAATATCTATCTAGTTCACATTCATTTAAATTTGTGTTAATTTTCTAAAATTTGTTCTTTCATCAACTTCACAACCTTCTCCTTGAAATTTGGAAGAGCTCTACCACTCCTTATGGAAAATAACTTTCCAGTAAGCTCCCTCATTATTCGGATTTGGGATTGTATCACTTATCAAAGAACTTTTCTTTGGGGATTCATACAATATATAAATAGACCCATTTGAGTTTTAAGTTTTTATGGAAATGGAGTAAAAAGAAATGATATGTCCCATGTGGGAAACTTAATCTTTGAATTCCTTTATAACCTTTTCAGTGGATTCTACTTTCACCAACAACCAATGAATATATCCTCAACCATCAAATTTGTTAGATCGCTCACTAAAGCATGGTTTATATCACATTATTTTTCATGGTATAGATGAATGTATTTATCATACCTATTAATCTATCACTCCAGTTGCCATCACATTCTTTCCAATAGGTATCCTTATCTTATCCTTCCATTAATTTTCCCTAGCTATGTTATTATCATTACAGCTTTTTTCCTATACCTTTTGTTAGAGTGAGAACCTTCTTAGTTTCCACATACTTAGCTTCTTCCTTGGTTGCACCATCACCCTTTTAATTCAAATGTCTTCTTCTACTACCCCGAGATGGGACAGCTTTGGAACCCTTTATGGTCCCGTAATTCATCATATGCTTGGTACGGAGGTCTAATTTATTCATTATTTTAGAAAGGGCTTTATCCCTTTCCAATTTTTTTCACATCATATCTTCGGTGAAGGTTGAAGGTGAAGCATTAGTAACCATTTATGCTTCTTTGTATGCTATGCAAGATTGATCTTAGTGAAATTATCAAGGAACTCACTAGTTTGAGTGAATGTTTTATCCGTCAAAGAACGTTCAATAATAAATTTAGCCACAACCTTGTCCATTGAGTTCAGTGAAATGTAAAATGTTTAAAGAAGCATCAGATAGGTAATCCATGGGTTAGAAACTTTTGTAACACATTTTTTATCACAACATTATTTTGCCTAAAGTTTGCAATCTTATCCCCCAATTTAATCATCCTTGAAGAATGAAAGAATCGTTTCATGAACGTAACTACTAATTCATTCCATGAGGTGATAGATCTAGCTAGCTCCTCCAAAAAAGTAGTAGCATCTCCTGTTAAGGAAAAAAGTAAGAATTGAAGACTAACAGACCTTATATATCATCAATGTTGAATGGAAAACACACCTGTATAAAATTTCTTAAGTGATGATTGGAATCTTCATGAGGTTGACCTCTAAAGAGACCCATCATGGTTAAAATATAGAGCATATTGCTCATTACACTAAAGGTCACATTCCCTTCCATTGGTGGCAACTTAATACGACTAGAGAATCCAATATTATCAAAAGCACTATGTTTGTTCCAGCTATTTGAGCCATCAATTATTCATATTAAACATTATGAACAAACTCATTATCAAGTAAGAGCTGCAAAAAAAAATTAGAGTGACTTAAAACATAAAAATGAAAAAAGAATCAACTAACCCCTGACAACAGTGTTATTTTTAGTGATGCTCGTTCCACTCTCAAAATAAACCAAGGTAGGGTGATAATTTTCAAATATAATAATCCAACCTAGATTCAAGGTCGTCTCCACAGGGAATAGTGAAAATTCTTATCCAAATAGTGTGATTAATCGCTACTATCTTATCTAATGGGTTAGACCAAGTCACTTGGGGTTTTAATTTTCATTTA
>JBDJHY010171913.1:0-12310 GCA_039654485.1 Withania somnifera
TATGAACTCTATTATATCCCTCTTCATACCACACCACCAGTAAAGCTGCCTCAAGTATCTATACACTTTTGCTGCACTTGGATGTATGGAATACCGAAAATAATAAAACTAAAAAAGAATCAACTAAAGAAATTACGAAACCTAAGGAACATAAGTCCGGAAATCAAACCTCAGAATACCGTCAAAATAAAATATAGCTCTATGGACCCCTCAACAACTGATCATAAATGGTAACTAAGCCTGGGTCCTCAAACTGGCCCTGTTGAATCTGATTAAATAATGTCGATTGAGCCTCAACATTAGAAAAAACACAACCTGAATAGAAAAAAATCAAGTATAACAAATCTCTTAGCCAAAGACTAAATATCCAAGGCTAATGACCTCTCAAAAACTTATAAGCCAAGATACCCATACTCACCGACTTCTGGCTCAAGACATCCATAACCATATTTGCCTTTCTCGAATGATATAGTATAGAAAAGTCACAGTCTTTAGCAAATCAATCCTCTTGTGCTGGATAGCACTAATATCCCTATGAATCATAATGTAATAAAGACTATGATGATTAGTAAAGATCTCACAACGAATCTCATATAAATAGTGGCGCTAAATCTTTAGTACAAAAACTATTGCTGCCAACTCCAAGTCATGAGCTAGGAGTTGTGTTAGTGAGACTTTAGCTGTCTCAAATCATGGGCAATAACACAACCCTACTACATTAGTACACAACCAGGATCAACATAAAAAACATCACAAAATACCAAAAAAAATCCACCCCTTAACTGACAATGTCAAAATAGGAGCAAAAGTAAGTATAGTCTTAAGCCTCTAGAAGAAACCTCACACTTATTAGACCACTGGAAAAGAACCTCCTTTCTAGTCAACCTAGTCAATAGTGTTGCGATGGAAGAGAACCCCTAAACAAATTAATGATAATACCTAGAAAGACCAACAAAATTGGGAATCTCAGTAGGAGTAATCAATCTCCTCCAATAACAAACAACTAAAACCTTATTCGGATCTACCATAATACTCTCTTTAGACACTACATGTCCAAGGAATGCCATAGAATCAAGAAAAAAAAATCACTTTCTAAAACTTGGCATAAAGTTGATCATCTCCCAAAGTCTGAAGAACAATCCACAAGTTCCTCTTATGATCCTTTCTAATCTGCTAATAAATTAGGATGTCATTGAGGAACAAAATAATTAAAGAGTCAAGTTAGGGCCTAAAAACACGGTTCATCGAATCCATAAAAGTTGCAGGGACATTTGTCAACCCAAAATACATCATAAGGAACCCATAATGAACATAGCATATCCTAAATATTGTCATAGGGATGTCTTCCTCCCTAATCGCCAACTGATGGTAACTAGACCTCAAATCAATCTTAGAAAAGTTATTAGAACCCTAAATCTAGTCAAACAAATTATTAATCCAGGGCATAGGGTACTTGTTCTTTACTGTGACCCTATTTCACATTCTATAATCAATACATATGCGCATGGATCCATTTTTCTTCTTCAAGAAAATTACAAGAGCACCCTAAGGTGAAAATAAGGACGAATAAATCCCTTATCTAACAAATCCTGAAGTTGAGTATTAACCTATCTTAACTCAGCTGGTTTTATTTGTTAAGGATCATAGAAATGGTCCATGCGACCAACTCTAACTCAATACCAAAATTAGTGACTTGCTCAGGTGGTGGGCCAGGGAGGTCGATCGAAAACACATAAACAAACTCACTAACCATAGTTATCAACTTATGAGACAAAGTATCAACACTCACATCTCTAAATATGCAAGATAGTATAAATAACCATGCAAAACTATATGGATAGCCTAAAGGCAAGAAATGATACCCGACAGTATGTAACTGATCGAACCCTTCTATATGACTGGGATGCACTAGGCATATCTAAGGTGGTCTTATAACAATACATGAATGCATGATGAGGAGATAATCAGTCCATGCCCAGTATAATACCCATATCAACCATATCCAGCTAAATCAAGTCACTCCTAGTCTAATAATCCCTAATTATCGTAGAACAGGATCTCAAAACACAATCCACTACTAAAGAATCACCTAGTATGGTAGAAACAGATAAAGGTACAGTCAACGTCTCACTATCCAAACTCAAAAACTAAGCATAATATGAAGACACATATGAGCATGTAGAGCCTAGATAAAATAAAGTTGAAACGGGCTGATAGCATACTGAAATGGTACTTGTTACTACTACATCAAAGGCCTCCGCCTCAAGTCCATTTGGAACAGTATAGAGATATCTACGACCACCACCCCAACCACCCAAACAATCTCTTCCCCAACTGCATTGAGGAGAAGCAATAGCCGTAGTACCATCACCTCTTCCCTGAGGTATCACTGCCCTAATTGGCTAAGCTGAAATAGGAACTGGAGCAAAAGAAGGCTGAACAACTGTGTGAACATTACGCCGTTGGTGGTAATCTCTAGAAATAAGACCTATATTATCACATTTATAAAAAGGTCCATATGGATGAAATGGATGAGAAGCATTGACTGAACACATAATGGCCAGCACCAATGAAGAACCCAAAGTAGCACCTCTCTATGACTGTCTCAAGGATTGAACCTCATAAGAAAAACTCTACAAAACACTACTAAAAGTCTATAAAGAAGCCTGAATGGGAAAAATAGACTATTATTGATGTTATGCTGAGGTGTGGTCCTACCCCAAGATTCAATACCTCCACCACCAAATCTAAAACCACTAAACCGATGCTGGTGTCAAGGCCTCTTCTCCTCCCTAAATCTCTCATGACCACTAAGGCTATCAATTGTATATGGGAATGCTTTAAAATGCCCTAAAAAGATACCCTATTGGAAAGAAAAATCTCAATTGTCTGATGAATATTAGAATCCAATCGAAACATAAAGTAACAGATCATATCCACCTCAACCGATATCAAACTGACCCCATTCTCAGAAAACCAATGTTACTTGGACTCATACTAAATCACAATAATAGAACCCTGATGAAGCTCAAAGAACTCCTCCCTTCACTAATCCTGCTCTGGATGGGTGATATACTGCACCAGGAAATCATAACATAAAGAACTCTAACTAAAAGGACTAGGATCGGCTAACCTGGTAGAAAAAAAATACCTCCACCACTGTTTCGGCAGGTCGCTCATAAATTATACTACATAATTAACTCGGTAAGACTCTAAAAGGCTGAGGTTATGCAACCACTCATAGAATCTATCATTGAAGCCTCGAGCATTTCACTTAGGGTACTAGTAAACCTAGGAGGGTCCAATATTAGAAATCTACCTAAAGCCTTCTAATCAGAATTAGTCATAGACGAGTGTCAATGCATGGGTAGAGCAACCAAAAGAATAGGCAATACAAGTGCTGATGGAGTACAAGTCTAAGAGGAAGACATGTGAATCACAAAAGCTCAAATAGACAGTGGTACTACCAAATAAACCAAATAAGCTAAAATAGATGGAGGTAATCCCCAACCAAAAAAACTCAGGGCTAAAGTTTAAAGCTCTCTTATAGGCTGGCCCAACACACCCTAAAGCTACAATAAAAAGGATTACATATATGGAGTAAGAACTGAACTGAAGAGGGCACAAGTGAAAATACAGTCAGTCTTTACACCTCTTATGGATACTAAACTGGTACAGGCTCTGGCTCAAGAGTTGGGGCATTGATTGGAGAAGATCTATTAGGCTTTAAAGCATAGGCATGCCCTCAACCTTGGTCAAGACCACGAGCTTAACCCCTACCTCGACCCCTTGTTGGAGCCTTATTTATTGGTGTGGTAGGATCTCGATACCTATTGCATTTGATGATTGCGTACATTCTATTTATTGAAAAATGAACAAAAATAGATAAGATTTGAATAGACCCACTAAGATGTAACACTTCACATAAAAATAAAAAAAGATACTGATTTCCTAAATATGTTACTGTAGCCTCCCGAAGATATGATATAGACATTATCGTACCTGATCTGTAGGACTATATTATACATTGGCTCATGTACTAAGGATATAAATAACCTAGTGCTCAGATACTAATTTACCATAACCCGATTTCTCAGGTCATGATGGAACCTACAACATATTGTAAGAGTGTCATCCACATGTACAAAAAAGCTAGACCATAATATAAATGGAAGATAAAATAAAATATAAATAGATTAAGGTACGCAGAAGTCTAATACAACAAATTAACGCCCCCAAAACCATATATATAATTCATGAGCCAGTAAAATACAAGTACAAGTCTAATATAATTGTACATAATCTGTCTCAAATACAACATAATAGAAATAAAGATTGAAAGGTAAAATGAACTCCGAATGCCAAGAGTCTTTCTCTACCCTAGGATCTGACAACCATCACAAACGTAGAAATCAATGCTGACCACTCATATGAGGATCTGCATTAGAAAGATGCAAAAGTGTAGTATAAGTACCAAATAACCAAAGTAATTGGGTATGCAGTAGGCATCCTTAAGCTACTAAAACCACATAAGAAATAAAAACAGTAAATAGATATATCATGAAAGACATGTCATATAAATCAAATAGGTAGAGCATATATGGAATAACAAGAAGGATATAGACAAGTAAATACCTTAGAAAGCTAGCTAACAGTAAGTAAGATTCAGGAAAACAAAGGTGAGAATGTACCTTAATCCATGCTCAGCTAATAAGATACAAATAATATAATAAGAATGGTGGTACACCAACAACCTTAAAGAATGAGATAGGGGAAGAAGGAACAACTACATACACACATATAAAAATAGAAGCATGGATAGAGCCACAAGATACATCTAACAAATAATGGTAAATTTTTACAATAACAAGTATAAGAAATATCCCAATGGACTCCTATATGACCGAGAGATACAAATAAGAGAATGCAACCCCTCCAGCCTCCTATAAGATCAAAGAGTAAAACCAACAAACAACACTATATGATATGATGTTGGTAATGTAAATTCATATGCTCCTCTTCCAAACCCGTAAGATCAATAGGTAGGACCTATGGAAGGCCATAAATCGTATACCTCTACTTCCTTGTATACCCCTCCTTCAGTCACCTGCACGTCGGATCAACAAGGTCAATAAAGGACGTAATTATATTAAAATAAAAAATAAATCATACTCGAACCTTAAATGGGTCTATCTTAGAGTCAAGTATCAATAACCGCACCCAGTTGTAGCTGGGTCAAAAGCTTTAATAAATGTCCATGTCGAGCGCTTTGTTGTAACCAAGTATAGTAATTTCCTCAAAACTTTGATTACATCTTTATTAGCCCTTTTTATCATCAAAAACTTTTTAAATCATTATTACTTACTCATTTCAAATGATTAATACTAAAAATGAGTCCACAAGGCCATGCAAGTTTTTGAATTATTGATGTTGGGCTCTTGGCCATAAAATAGCAGAAATCAATGCATAAAAATTATTTTCATGATAATGTCATGCACAACTACATATACTGGTTCAAACAAGTCCTACTGGCCCTACACAGGCTTAATCACTATGGAAACCTAGAATCAGTTAGTCGATGTTCGGGAGTCACAAACATTCCAAGTAATCCTATCATCTATGTTCCATAGTTAATAAAAACCATGCATAGGGTCACAGGGTAATCAATAATTACAAATGCAACACAAATGTATAACCAAGACGAGGGATGAAGAAGCAGACAGGGTTAGGGGTACCAAACCTAAAAACCCAACCCAAGGATAGCTAATTACTATCATTATTTCAAATATAAACCCTATATAAGATCGAAAGCAATAACCTACCTAGAGATCAGAAATACAAAAAGTAGCACGAAATACTCAAACTGCTTAAAAAATGCACCAACAAATACGAACAATCACGACACTAGTAAAATAATATTTTACACATTAATACAAGACAAATTATACCCATAAAACTATAATTATAGTTGGGTCAAAATTTGAGTCAAAATGGATCTACAAGCCCACAAACTCGAAACACTAAACAAAAGGTATCAAGATGTTCCTCACATCATAGGGAACTCATACCCAAAATTTAGAGCTAAGATGAGCATGAAACAATCTAAAATCAATGAATTATAGTAAAGAACAAACTTAATGAAATTTGGGAGTTTGGATGAATTTTTTTGAAATTTTAGTGAAAACTTACCATAATTGAAGAATAATAAAAAAAATATCATTTCCAACGTCACCCATCACACACAAATGCCTAAGAATTAAACATTATGAATTGTGAGTTTTGAAGTGTAAAGGTGCTAAAAAATGGATGAAAAATTAGGTTTCAAGGCTTATATACTGCTAATTGATGGCCTATGCGATAATGTGGCCTTAGGCTCGCGAAGCACTAGAACAAGGGACTCAAATAGATTGCATGAGAACATATCGAGATTGTGAAGAGTAATATGGTAAGAGGACACTATCGCGTGGAAGTTAAATGTAATGGTGAAGGCTTATCAGATGATTCATCATGATTGTGTGATGCGAGAAGAATTAAATGAAGAATAAAGAGCTGTGCACTACCAGTAGCTGAAACATCCAAACCAACAATGAAATTTGATGAATAAAGGGCTTAGAATTTGTTCGAAACCCAATAAATACAAAACAAATATGCTACATGTATGGAGATAACCTTTCAGACTCAATGGTGTAGATGAAATTCTGATTTGAGATCTTTTCGATGAAATGCTGACTAAAGTAACCTCTAGGCCTAAATATGAACATTCCAACCGAGTACTTGAAATGGACCCGGTTGGACTAGGGCTCAAACTAATACCTTAGCTAACCCAAGATCAATATTATGGAGCTAATGACACAGTTAGATTTTCAATTCAAGACTCCAATTAGGAAAAGTCAACTAAAGCCATATTTTTGAACTCCAAAATGCCTAAAACAAATAAAATTTGATAAAACCAAAATTAAGGTCTCCGTACACGAACCTAGAGTCCATCTAAAAATCCACATCCTAAAGCTAATAGAATTGTTGAAATTAGATTTTGAAGTGGTTTTCATAGAATGTTGACTGAAGTAAATGATTTCAACAGCTAAGGTTCCAAACTAGGGAAACCAACATAAAAACTAAATGAACAAACCAACAGTTCTAATAAGTCATAAATGACTTAAGTCCACTACAGGAAAGCATTAAGAAGCAAGAAATTATGAAAAAGCCGAATGGTTGTAAGGGTCATTACAACATCCACTAATAAAAAAGACTTTTGTTCCTAAATTTTAGAAGAAGGAAGTACCTAAAGGCACAAATAGCTACAAGATACTGAGATCTCAACGCACTCTCAATCTCCTAAATAGCCTCCTTTATGGAACAATCCCTCCATTGAACCTTAACCATAAGAATCTATTTATAAATCAACTTCCTCACCTCCCTAGAAAAAATAAGCATCGGCTCCTCAATAATAGATACAAGCTACTCATCTGGGATGTATCGTCTCAAAATAGACACATGAAAAACCTAATGCACAACTGAAAACATCAGAGGCAAAGCTAACTTATAAGTAACACTACCAATACGATCATGTATCTCAAGAGGACCAATATACCAGGGATAATATTGACCCTCTTCACAAATCTCATCACACCCTTCATGAGCAATACCCTTAAGAACACCTGATCACCAACAGTAAACTCCAAGGCACGATGATGATGGTTTGAATAACTCTTCTGTCTACTTTGGGATGCCTAAATTATATCTTAAGTTAAATGAAATCTATCTAAAGCATCCTGAAGCTTATCGATACTCTAAAGAAAATCTGTACTATAATCCCATAAACCACCAAAATCAAGAAAAGAAGCACATAACATGTCTTCCAAAACCTGAATGGTCCTATGATATTGAGCATCTATCTAGTGGTAAAAAGGTTATGCTGAGATGAACCTTGGTACCCATACCACACTGAATAGATCTCCAAAACATAGATGTATATTCAATACTATGATCTGAGATGATGGAAACCACAATTTATGCAATCTAACCATTTGCTCAAGATAAACATATGCTAAGTTCTTTATGTTATAATAAGTATGAATCGACATGAAGTGGTGCAAAATTAGTCATCCTATCAACATAAATTAAAAAGAATCATAGCTGTGAAAAGTTTGAGGTAACTATGAAATGAAATCCATAGTGATCCGCTCCCATTTCCAATCGGGAATAGGAAGTCTCTTAATCAAACCAACCGATCTTTGGTGCTTAAGCTTAACCTGCTGGCAGTTTAAGCATTGAGATATGAAATTTGCAATACCTCTCTTCATACAACTCTACCAGTAAAGTTGTCTCAAATCCCTATACATCTTCACTACACCTGGATGGATGGAGTACCAAGAACAATAGGCCTCTCAAAGGATCAACTGAACCAAATCTATAATTGGGGGTACACAAACACGACCCTCAAACCTCAATATACCTCCAGAATCCAATGTAGCTCTATGGGGATCACCCTTCAAAAAATCAATCACGAATAGAAACTAAATCTGGGTCCTCAAATTAGGGTTGTTGCATCTGATAAAACAATGTAGAGTGGACTCAACACTAGAAAGAACACAACTTGAATTTGAAAGATCAATTCTAACCAATCAATTAGCCAAAGACTAAATGTCCAAAGCTAATGGAATCTTAGGAAATGATAAAACAACACAACTACCCATACTCATTGACTTCCAACTCAAGGCATCTTCTACCACATTTGCCTTGCCCAGATGATACAGAATAGTAATTTCATAGTCCTTCAACAACTCAATCCATCTATGATGGCGTGCATTAATCTCTCTCTCACTCATAATGTTTTGAAGAATACTATAATTGGTGAAAATCTCACAATGACCTCTATATAAGTAGTTTCACCAAATCTTAAGTGCAAGAACTACTACTGCCAACTCTAAGTCATGAGTGTGTTAGTTGCACTTGTGAGTCTTTAGCTGCCTAAAAGTATAAGAAACAATATAACCCTGCTACATCTATAAACAACCAAGTCCAACACCATAGCATCACATTAAATAAAAAATCTCTGACCCTCTACCGATAATGTCAAAATAGGAGTAGATGTCAGGATAAAATTAAGCCTCTAGAAGCAAGCCTCACACTTATTTGAACACTGGAGAGGAACCTTATTTATAGTCAACCTAGTCAATGGAATTGCGATAAAAGAGAACCCTTCCAAAAATTATTGATAATACCTAGCAATCTCAATAAAACTATAAATCCAGTAGGAGTGGTTAGTCTCCGCCAATCACAAATAATTATAACCTTAGGCGGATCCACCATAACACCTCCTAAAACACCACATGTACAAGGAATTCGACAAACTCAAGCGAAAAATAACACTTTAAGAACATGGCATAAAGATGATGATCCCTCAAAGTCTAATGAACAATACATAAATGCCTTTTATGATACTCTACATTCTGCAATTAAACCAAGATGTCATTGAGGAACACAATCACAAAATAGTCAATATAGGGATTGAACACACAATTCATCAAATCCATAAAGCTTCAGGGGCATTAGTCAATCTAAAATACATCACAAGGATCTCAAAATGACCATAGTTCATCCTAATTGTTGTTTTAGGGATTTCCTCTACCCTAATCATCAACTAATGGTAATTAGATATAAAATAAATCTTAAAAAATATATCAGATCCCTAAATCTATTTAAACAAATCATCAATTTGGGGAAGAGGATACTTTTTCTTCACCCTGGACCCATTTATTTGTATTACACATGCGCATGGAGCTATGTTTCTTTTTCATAAAATGTACAAGATAACTAAATTAATCCCTTACCTAACAAATATTGAAGCTGAATTTTAAGCTCTCTCAACTCAGTGGGTTTCATACAATAAAGAGCAATAAAAATGGGCCTGGTGCATGGATCTAACTTAGTACCAAAATCAATGTCATGCTCAGGTAGTAGGCTAGGGAGGTTGATTGGAAACACATTAAAAAACACACTAACCATTTGTATTGACTCTAGAGATGAAGTATCAACACTCACATATCTAACATATATAAGATAGGAAAAACAACAATGTGAAACTACAAGGATATCCTAAAGGAGAAAAATGATCCTTGACGGAATGCGACTAAACAAACCCTGCTTACGATTAGGGATGCACCAGGCATAACTAAGGTCAAATTATTGGACTAAAAATCAATCATATCTGCATGATTGAGATACACCACACAATTAGGAAATATCCAATCATTCTCAATATAATATCAAAATCAACCATACACAAAAAAATCAAATCAACTCAAGCCTTATAATCCCCAATAGTAACAAAACATGTTCTCAAAGATTATCCACTACTAAAGAATCACCTACAGGGATAAAAATATATAAAGTCACAGGCAATGGCTTACTAGCTAAACTCAAACATGGAGCATAATATGAAGAAACATACAAGCTTGTAATGATTAGATTAAATAATGCCAAAATAAGATGATAGCACACAAAAATACTACCTGTCACTACAGCATCAGAGTCCTCTACCTCAGGTCTATTTGCAACAATATAGAAATGTCGGTGAAACTACTACGACCACCCTCTCGATATCCTACCCTACTATGATGAGGATCTCCTCTTGATAGAGTACCACCAACTCTACCTTGAGGTGACACTACCCTGACTGGATGAGATCAAATAGGAACTAGAGAAATAAAAGGCTAAACAACTATCTAACTAGTAACCTACTAAGGGAAAACTCTAGTAATATGACCGATGGAACCACACTTATAACAAAGGTCCATACATAAGAATTAGGTAAGTAAATCTACTTGAATTCGAATGTCCAGAACAAGCTGAAGAACTTGAAGTATCATCCCTCAATGATTGTCTAGATGATTGACTCTGAAAAGTAAATTTCTATGAATCACTGCCAGAAGTCTATACAAAGCCTGAATTGGATGAGTAGACTGCCCCTAATACTGAGGTTGGAACTTACCCCAAGATCTATACCTCTATCACTAAATATAGAACTACTAAACTGGACCTAGTAACGGGGCCTTTTTTCCTCCCTAACTCTCCCATGACACAAGGCCCTCAAATGTATAGCATGCTCTATAATATCCTGTAAGATTCCCAATGGAAACTATGATCTCATCTATTTGATGAATATCAAAATCCAACCCAAACATAAAGTAATCAATCCTATCTGCCTTAGTTAATATCAAACCAACCTCAAACTCAGACAACCAATGGAATTGGGCCTCATACTTAGTCATAGTCATAGAACCTTGTTGAAGCCTATGGAACTCCTCTATACTCTAATATTGCTCTGTACAAGGGATATAACCCTCATAGAAAAAAGTTCTTTTAGAGTTCCAGGTTCGTGGCCTATCTTGATGCAAATTTTAACCCCAACTATATTTATAGTTTTATGGGTATCATTTGACTCTTATTAATACATAGATTATTATTTTTCTAATTTCATAATCGTTTGATCTTTCTTCAGAGCTATTAGAGATGTTTGAGATGATTTTCCAATATTTGCAAGCTTGAGCTTCAGACGTCAGGTAGGTTATACCTTACCGTATGAGATTGGGTTTGAATTTGATGTAATAGTAGTAATTGTCTATCCATAGGTTAGGTTGTTAGGTTTGGAACCCCCTTGAATTTTTTCATTTTTCTAGTTTTGTGCTTGACTTATGCCTCGATATAGCATTGCACTTTAGATTACACTGTGACCCTGTGTGGTCTTTCTTAACCCTGAAACATAGATGGTGCAATTATTGGAAAATGTCTGTGAGTCATGATATTATGACTAGCTATGATTGCTATAGTGACCAAGCCTGTGTAAGGACAACATGACTTGTTATGATCTATTGTTTGTGGTTGAGTATGATATAATCATAAAAACTAGGTTTTATATAATGGTTTTTACTTTTTATGGACAAGAGACCAGCGTCACTAATTTCAAGCCTTTCATGGCCTTATGGGCCCGTTATTAGTATTATGAGATTAAAATAAGTATTAGTTTTTTTGTTTTCACTAGTTTTCGATGATAAGAGGTTAAAAGTTTGGCTTTCCCACTAGTTTTGAAGTTGATATAGACTCAATTGTGGATAAGAGCTTGACATTTAGTTTTTGACTAATCTTAGACCTAGTTGTGGCTGGGTATAATTATTGATATTTGATCTTTTGAGATAGACCTGATTGATATCTGAGTATGGTTTTTGATTATGAGTTGTATGCACGTTCAACTTCTATGGACCTTGTCAATTTATTCTTTTGGGTGATCGGAGGAGGGGTATATGAGGGA
>JBDJHY010171920.1:0-12310 GCA_039654485.1 Withania somnifera
CTAAGCTAAATAATAAAGTACCAAAAGCTGGAAATGAATTGGGTAGATGCCCTATTTATAGGCATTAGGGGTCGTTGTGGAACCGTTTTAGCTGCAGGCGCGACCTCACTGGGGCAGCTTCCTAGGCACTGGGGCGAACCTCTCCGGGGAAGCCCTCAAGCACAGGCATAACCTCGCTCGGGTTACCTCTGGGCTATGACCTTCAGGAACCAAGGAAATACGGGAAACACTCCGTGGGGTCTAAAACGAGCATCCAGAGTGCAATTCTAACAAACCAAAATTGTATTTTGGGTGGAAAACACACCATGGACTCAGCAAAATCAAAGAAATGACCATTTAAGTCTATTTAAGAGAAAAAGACACCAAAATCAAAAGGATCAAAACTGAACTTAAATAAGGACTTCCACAAAACTACTCAAAACAAGACCAGACACCCCGGGAAGAAAACCAATTTCTCAACCAGCCCAAAATCAACATTCTATTGCTGATGAAATTGACGAAAACCCAATTTGATGCTCTGATCATCAAAAGACTATC
Organism: Withania somnifera; assembly: GCA_039654485.1. Lineage (NCBI taxonomy): Eukaryota > Viridiplantae > Streptophyta > Magnoliopsida > Solanales > Solanaceae > Withania > Withania somnifera. The sequence continues at coordinate 538 of JBDJHY010171920.1, forward strand.
AATGATCCAAAATGAGATTCGGTTGGGCTAAATTTATGCAAAATAAACCAAACTCAAAACAAAAAGTCCAGGACACCAACTAAAGTTCCATATAGATAAAAGTGAATATTTTGAAGCTAAGGGAACTATCAGAATTCAATTCGACCGTGTTTACTACTATTTAACTATCGAGTTCCACTGTTTCAAAACTAAAACTTCAAAATAGGTAAATTGAGAAAATGAACAAATGAGTCACCAGGGCACCGAGCTACTGGCACCAACAAGTCATAAATGACCTCGAGCAAATACAAAAATATCTCTAAGCATAGGAAAAAGTGAAATGTAAGGAAATGATAGAGCGGGTAATTATAACATCTAACAATACAAAAGGGATTTTCTTCCTTGAATGTCAAGAAAGAACTATACCTGAAGGCTCGAACAGATATGGGTACTAGGCCGGCATATTTTGCTCTGCCTCCCAAGTACCCTCCTCAACTGGTCGATGTGCCAAGAGAACCTTTACCACCAAAATCTCCCTGGACCTGAGCTTCCTCACATCACTTTCTATGAAAGCCTCAAGCTCCTTAATATAGGTTAAGGTATCATTAATCTGCACATCATATTGACAAAGGATATGAGATGGGTCCAGTACATAGCGTCGGAGCATCGACACATGAAAAATTGGATGGATTACAGCTAACTAGGTGGAAAGGAAAGTCTATAGGCAACCTCTCCAACTCTTTACAAGATATTGTACGACTCAATGAATTGGGGGCTCAGCTTATCTAGCCTACTGAACCTCATAACGCCCTTCATGGGAGAGACTCTAAGGAAAACCAAGTAACCATTGCTAAAGTCAAGGAGCCATATCCTCATAGCGCAACATATCCTGAAGTACCTAAATGGTCCTCTCGGACTGCCTATCTGTCTGTGGATGAAAAAATGTGCTCAAATCAATTTAGGTACCCAAATCTCACTGAATCAACCTCCAACACCTTGAGGTAAACTATGTTCCCTAATCAAATATGATAGAAACTGGTACCCCATGAAGTTTAACCACCTCATGAACATATAACTGAACCAACCTCTCTGCACCCCAAGTCGAACGAGTCGGTACGAAGTGAGCTGACTTGGTCAATCAATCCACGATGACCCATATGCAATAAAACACTCTAGGAGTACGGGGAAGGCCTGTAATGAAGTCCATACTAATTTTCTCCCACTTCCTCTCAGAGATAGAGAGCCTCTACATCTCACCGCCCGGCCTCTAATGTTCGAACTTTACCTGCTGACAATTGAAACACTGAGATACAAAGGACACAATAGACCTCCTCATACCTTGCCACCTGTAATGCCTTAAATCACGATACATCCTTGATACACCCAAATGGATAGAGTACCTGGAGTAGTGGGCCTCTCACAACAAAGTCTGAATCAGATCGTCAACCCTAGAAACAGCAAGGTGGCCATGAATCCATAATATACCATCAATATCAATGTAGCAAAAAAATAATCACTCAATAGGACGGACCCTCTCCCTCAACTGAACTTGACCTGGGCCCTCATATTGGTTCTATCAAATCTAGTCAACCAAAGACGATCTAGGCTCAATACAGGAAATAACTCACTATAGCACTAAAAATTCCAACCTAACCACCATGCTGGCCAATAATTGCATATCCCGAGCTAGTGGTCTCTCAGAAACATGTACTGCCGCTAGGCTACCCATACTTACCACCTTCCAACTTAAGGCATCGGTAACGATGTTAGCCTTGCCAGAATGGTACAGAATAGTCAAGTCCTAGTCCTTTAGGAGCTCAATCCACCTCCACTACCTCAAGTTATGCTCCTTTTGAATCAGAATGTACCGTAAGCTATGATGATTCGTGAATACCTCACAATGAACCCCATATAAGTAATGCTTCCAGCTCTTAAGCGTGAAAACTACCACCGCCATCTCTAAATCATGGGTGGGGTAGTTGCGCTCGTGATCCTTCATCTGCCTCAATGCATACGCTATGACATGGCCCTACTGTATCAGAACACAACCTAGGCTGACACCCAAAGCATCATAATACACATGGCCCTACTATATCACAAAACAACCTAGGTCGTCACCCGATATCATATGGCCTAAAAATAAGATGGAATCTAGAAAAAACTCACACTTTGAGAACTTAGTGTAGAGTCACTCAGTCCTTAAAATCTGCAACATAATCCTCAGGTGGCCCTCATGCTTTGCTCGACTCCACAAGTGAATTAGTATATCATCGATAAAGACAATCACGAATAAATCCAGATAAGACTGAAACTCCTGAGTTATCAGATCCATAAAAGTTACAGGGGCATTAGTCAGCCTAAATGACATCACTAGAAACTCGTAATGCCTATACTTAGTCTGGAAATTGGCCTTTGAGACATCCTCATCCCAAACCCTCAATTGGTGGTAGCCTGACATTAGATCAATCATAGAGAACATCGTGGCTCTCTAAAGATGATAGAACAAATCATCAATGGGAGGCAGAGGATACTTATTCTTAATAGTCACCTTGTTCAGCTGCCTATAATCAATACACATCCACAGGGACCCATCCTTCTTCTCAATGAAAAACACCGAGGCACCCCATGGAGAAACACTAGGATAGGTAAAACCCTTGTCAAGAAATTCCTACAGCTGAACACTAAACTCACAAAGCTTAGTCGAAGCCATACGATACAGAGGAATGGAAATGGGTTGGGTGCCCCGCTCAATCTCAATGGAAAAATCTATATCCTGCTTAGGTTGAAGACCAAAAAATTTAGCAAGGAAGATATCAACAAACTTACAAAAAACTGGCACAGTCTTAGGGGAATGGGACTTAGAACTGACATCTCTAACATTAGCCAAATAAACACAACAATCCCAAGAGATAAGTCTACGAACTCAATAATTAGAGTTGACCAAAACCAATAAACTGCTAGTGGGACCATGCCACACTATAGGGGGTACACCAGGCACAGATAAGGTCATGATCATGGAATAACAATCCAAGACTGCACAATAAGAGGACAACCAATCCATGCATAGAATCACATCAAAATCAAACATAGCCAGCTCAATCAGATCAACACACGTGTCATGACCCTGAATAGTCACTAGATATGACTTGTATCCTTGATCCACCACAAGGGAAGCACCTAATGGGTTAGATACACTAAAGGGTATAGGAAACTTCTCGAAATCAACACCCAATCTCAAAGAAAAATAGATAAAAATATAGGAGAGTCTGAAACCCAGATCAAACAAAGTCAGTGTAAAGAACCCAAATACAGACAATGTACTGTTAACAACTTCATTAGAGGCCTCAACTATGTTAAGAATAGCATAAAGCTGGTGCTGCTCCCTCTCTTGCTGTGTACCCATGTCCCTGCCTCTACCTTTGGCCACCCAACGTCCTCCTCTGGCTTTTCAAAAGGTTGGCGTCCTACCTCTAACTGGTGGCACTGCCTGCAATTGCTAAACTGGTAGTGCCATTGCCTGAGAGGCCCTACACTGGGGAAAAGCCTGGGCATAGTGGCTCTGACCCTGACCGTTACTGGCCAAGGGACCTCTCGGTAGAGCCTTTCAAACTTGAAACTGGGACCCTGAAGGGCTAGCTTCTCCCCTCGCTACTGGAGTCCTAGTGCTATCAGCTTGGATGAAATCTCCAATCAAACCTGCGATCCTTTAACCTGGAACCTTAAAACTCGCCTTGATTGCTCTGCCTCTTCTTGCTACCCCCTTAAGCCTGACGAGTCAAGATCTCCATATGGTGAGCATGGTCAGATAAATTAAAAATCCACTTCTGTAACACCATATGTAACTCGACATAGCCTTGCAAATTAGGCTTAAGTCAACAAGCAAAGTGGTAAATCCACTCATCTTCAGAAGATATCAAGTCTCCATTATACCTGGATAGATCAATAAATTATACTCATACTTTGGGGATGTCATCGAACCCTATCTCAATCCCTCGAACTATGATGGTGATACTTCACGGACACTCTGAGGTGCATCCTAAGATAGAAATGCCTCTCCAAATTATCCCTAAGTAGGCGAAGTTGTCCTAGCGGTCTAAGATCTAAAAATGTCTGCCACCCCGACTGGCCTTACCCTTAAGAAGATTTAGATATGAAGTCTACCCCGTGCAAGTCTAGGAGCTCTAATTCCTGAAGGAGTTCCTCAAAAATAATAACAAACTCATGGGGGTCTGCCCCTGTGCTTCTGAAAACCTAGTGGGGGAAACCGCAGGAAATAGTCTAACATCTTCCTCACTTCAAATGCGGGTATAATAGGGGCTAATGCTGGTGCAGGGGCAGTAGCAGTAGTCTAAAATGGTGTAACCGGTGGTACTTCTAGTGGTGGTAATGGACATACAAAGGCAGGGGAAGGTGGTACACCCTATGCTTCTCCCTGAGCAGATGAATGCGGCCTATCTGGAACTGTAACGTCTAACATCTAGAGCATCTGCAACAATAAGTCTCTGAGCACGGCAGGTGGTGGCTAAAAGCTGTTACGGCAGTATGAAGGGTGCCTGGGGCTGTGAAGTAGCCAGGGCAGTAGCAACTTGCAGAGCATCCTCCCCTACCGCTTCCTAGATAACTAGGGAAGGGTCTTGATCTACCAAAGATCCTCTCGTACGGACCATATGCAAAGGAATCAGGTTAAGGTAAGTTCCTAAGGAGTACAAATAACAATGCACGATAGGATTCAGAGGAGGATAGTGTTTCACAGCTACCCCATAACCTCCCAAAGATTGAATGCGGATGTCTACATACTGATCCATATGGCTCTACCTGGTACTTGCTCCAATGCCAATGAGATTGGTAAACCTAAGCTCTTATACCACTCTGACACAGCCCAAAATCTTAGGTCATGATTGCATCTTAAACACTCCTGTACACATGCCTAACCCTACAGCCCGGAGCTACGTGCAATGGGCTATGAACTCTCGAAATAACCAATACAGCAAATGAATGTATACGCATGACATAATAACGAAAACCAATAAGGAATCATACAAAACTCAAATCCTGACACTTGGTGTCAGAGGCTTATGGAGCTACAATACAGAATCAACAAAAGATACAAAATACAAATCTCCTCTAAAATGTAATACAATGCAGGGCATACTGTGGACCGAATGAAGCAAGCCCGAGTCAAGGAAATCAAGTTTGCCTCGGATGACAAAGCTCACCATAATCTCTGCAAATCAGTTGGGTCTACTCTGCACAATCACAACATTGCTGATAACCCCTGCCGGTATCTGCACCACGAAAAAGGTAAGAAATGCTGCACGTGTGCTAAACAAGGTACCTAGTAGACATCATCAGTCGACTAGGTTAAAATAAAATGCGAGTAATAAAGCAAGAAAGTAAAATAGTTGATAATAGTATAAATAGAAAAAGAAGCAGTAAAACTAATAATAAACAGAAAAGCAAGATATCGAATGTACCAGAATGGAACTACAGGAGCTAGAAATGGTAGATACATGCGATAGAGTCGAAATTCGAAACACAAAATGAAGTAAGGAAACATACATATGCTCCAGCTTAATCAAACCCAACTAATCATGATACCATAAATGCACCATAAATAAGGATCGAATAAAAGGATACCACTAGATACAGGATAAGGAGTAAATACACAAAAACCTACCAGCGTCCCATACCACCGGTAAGTACAAACAACACAGCATAACCAACCTAGTGCCCCATCCTTCTAAGAAGCACAAACAGTATATCAAAACTACCGTGACTCCCCTCTTAATTCGAGTAAGGACACACCATACCTAAAGAAATATGCAGGGGCATAGGAAAGTAAAGTACAACAATATCACCTCGGGCACACAGCCCCTGTATGTTCTAGCAACAACATTAGATGAATACCCTGTGAGTCCCTCAGTCAATGTCAATAACAATATCGAAAACATACCCCCTGTCAGTGTTAATAACAACATCAGAAACACACCCCTTGTCAGTGTCAATAAAAACATCGGCCAAAGGTCACCAACTAAGAGCTCATATAACCGCACTCATCGAGTACCAGTTAAAATAATAACCCAATCTATAATACATATAATTAACCCTAGCTTATCTGGATGCCAGTGAAAATCCTTATAGTGCGCACACCACGGATCCGAAGCTCCAACACAATCGATATCCCTCGAAACTACTAAACAAATACAAGTTCAAAGATCAATATATGAACAATAAGACCAATATTGCAATTAGCAACCCTGGTTAGGAAGTGGGCCCCGTAGGACAAAAATAAAAACTAAATATACTAGCATGTAGCCCTCATCTCAGGGAACTTGTGGTTCGGAAATGATTTTAAGGTGATATCGACTCAAAGGGTAAACCTAGGTTGAAATTAAATAAATAATAAAATAGTTTGCACAATTAAATAAAAGCATAAAGAATGAGATTTACCCGAAAAGCTAAGCACTAAGAACTCCCAGGATCACCCTCGCAACTCCCCGCAACTGCCCACATTATAAAATACTTCAAACCTGCCCAAAACCACAAACCTAAGTTAAAATAATAAAGTGCAAAAAGCTGGAAATGAAAGGGGGTGACGCCCTTTTTATAGGTAGCAGGGGGTCGCTGGGTGCCCTTTGGGCCATAGGCGCGACCCCATTGGGGTGGCTTCTTGGGCTTTGGGGTGAACTTGCCAGTGTGGCCCTGGGGCATAAGCGCGGCTCTGGGCCGCTGGAGCGGTCTATCACCTGCAACAACCAAGGCTAAATGGGAAACACTCCATGGGGTCTAAAACGAGCATTCGGAGTCTAATTTTAATGAACGAAAAGTAAATTTTGGATGGATAAAACACCACGGACTCAACTGAATCGACGAAATTACCATCCGAGGCTGTTTAAGTGAAAAATACTCCAAAGTCAAAAGGATCAAAATAGAACCTAAGTAAGGACTTTCACAAACCTACTCAAAACAAGCCCGGGCACCTCATGAAGAAAAACCAATGGCTCAACTAGCTTAATATCGACATTCTAGAGCTGATGGAATTGATGGAAACCCAATCCAATTCTCCAATCATCAAAGACTACTCATGATCCAAAATGAGATTTTCTTTGGTTGAATTTCCTAAAAAATTACTCAAACTTAAAACAAAAAGCCCATGATTCAAACCTAAGGTCCATCTAGACTAAAGTCGGTATTCCGAAGCTAACGAAACTATCATATTTTATTTTGAGTGCATTTACTACTATTTCAATCTCAAGTTCCATTGTTTCAAAACATCCACTTCAAAATAGGGAAACTGAGATAACAAGAAAATGAGTCACCAGGGCACCGAGCTACCGGCCTAGCAAGTCAAAATGACTTGGGGAAACTACCAAATAGCTCTAAGAAAAAGAAAAGGCAAAATTCAAGGAAATAACCGAGCGGGTCATACACTCTAACCCGACCCTATGTAAGGTCTCTGACTATACCTCAACCCCTAACTAGGGCTCTCTACGGTGGAAAGGAGCATCGTCACCCTTGGATGTCAATCACGTGAGTACCATCTATGGAAGAATGAACTAAGATAAGTAATCAAGGAACCAGTGAATATCTCGCACGAAAGAATAAACAAGAATCAACCCTATAGAAGAGAGTTGTAGCCTCTAAAAGATAGGATACAAATGTCTACATACCATCTGCAGAACTCTACTAGACTCCTATTCCTATATCCAGACCCTTATGAACCTAATTCTCTGATACCACTCTATCAAGACTTAAAAATCAAGGTTTCATGGCGTCTACATCTCACCTGTAAAAAAGTCTAATTCTTTACTAGAGCAGGTAACGGTGGTGCAGTAAAAAAAACTAAAACAAAAGAAGAAGGAGAAGAGAAGGAAGGTATGAAAGAGATCTATAAATATAAAACCAACATGAACTAACTCCCTGAACCTGGTGTCTTGGTTATAGAGCATGTATATACAGGAACACAAAATAGAACCCCTGATGGGGAAACTAAATGAAATGGCTATCTGAGACCCTTCTAGGATAGTTCCAATACTAAAAAGAAAATGGTCAACAAGGAAACAAACTTCTTAAAAAATCTCTAGAAATACCCCCTACTGCGCTCGATCATGCCCATCAGAATAATTCATACTAGTACCTACATCAGGAAAATATTTAGAAGTGTAGCATGAGTACCAAAAAAATGGGTATCTAATAGACATGCTAGGACAATGGGGCATCAACAACCATAACTAAGGTAAGGCTAAATCAAAATAAGTAAAGTAATAGTATACAATGAACCACCCCGAATAGGCACTACGGTAAAACTAGTGAGTGCCGATACAAGGTAATAACCATCCTTGTATACAGTATCAACTAACAGGGGAAAGGAAACCACTACTAGGGTAGGTCACCCTGACAGTGTTAATCATGCTCATAGATTATATTTACATATAGTCTCAACGTAACTAGGGTAAGTAGGGCTTGATAGACTAGAGATAGCATCGGTACTGTAACGACTGATACAACAGTAACTGTGGGAAAAGAAGTAACCAACAACATCAGAGAATGGAGATTTCACATGCACAATCTCTTGTATAATCCTAAATCAAGAAGATGATAGACACGCAGATAAACATTAGTATGTCCCTCTTTGGATGATCCCGATTTGAGAGGGACCCATGGAGGACTTTTACCACGTACCATATATAGAAGTCACATAATGCACCCTTTTGGGATAACCCCGAATCAAGAAGGACCCACAGAGGACTTTAACCACATATACCAAAACAATAAGTGGACATGCTCCCTCTGTGGGATAATCCCAAATCAAAAGGACTCTCGAAGGACTCGAATTGCATACCACTACTTACCCATGTACCCCTCCACCGGGCTATACCTCATTATCCATGGATAGCAACCCGGATCGTCAAGGCCCATGAAGGGATTCGACCTCGCACGTAGAATCTAGTGAAAAGCCCACTAGTAACATAATCTTCAAGGTTGAAATGCCAATATTAGTGCTCAGACATTACATCATATCTTATGGAAAACTGGTGTATAGTCATATAAGTAAAACCCATAACAGAGGAATATCCCTACTATTTTCATGGTTATGGTTTCCCAAATCACAAAACTCTTAAGGGAATCATCTAAGATGGTAGGGTAAAATAGCTCAAAACACTCGTAGGCAAAGACAACAAGAAACACAAGCATGTAGAACCTATCCTCATAAATATCATGTCTGAACCATCAAATAGATCAGAAGCTTTGGCCTAAAGTATTACCTTTCCTGGACACAGTATGACCCCAAACCCCTGCTAGCTATACCTAAGGTTCTACAAATGCTCACCAGTCCAACTACCCATGTATATTTTAAATAAATACAAAAATGTCATAGTTTATCTAAATACCCTATACCCCCAGGCTTATACTGGATTAGGTAAAATATATGTCCATATTAGGCTCTTAACTATCCAACATAGCCATTTCCAGCTACGTGCAATGCCATCTCAAAAAGAGGTCATTAATGGCATCATAATAATCGGCTAGGTACAATGTCGTCACGTATAATAGTAGGGTGTCTAGCATAGTTGTATCCCGCTAACTATAGCCCAGGGGCCATCCAATCTCAAATTGTATACACCACATTCAAACAAAGCACAAATAATTAGTCTACCTATATCATATCTATAGCCACAACCTATATCAGGGGATAGCGTCTAAGCTCTAGTACCAAATTTAATCCCCTCCCCACCCTCACTATGTTCTAGACACTGCTTATAAAATACACGTCAAAGGTGTTACTCCTTTCCCAGCCATACTACAATCCGTAGCCGACGTGAAATATGCGGGCAGAGAAATGAATCCCCAGGGAAGGTGGTTAATCCACAGTCTAGTTAAATAGGCCAAAGGATAGATAAATAAGCATATCAGTGATCGAATAGTCATTCCATCCCCGAGATGGAGCTTTACCATACATATACTATACTAACACCCAATCTAATAAAGTAGAATGTAACCTACCTGAATTCCAATGATATTCTTAAAAAATGTGTGTAAAATATATAGAATCATGTCCAATTCTCATAACCATGCAAACTAAAAAAATCACAACCATATGTCAATACAAGTAAAACAAGACCCACGTTACTGTATAAATAGCGGGGTCAAAGTCCAAGCTAAAATCAGGTCCATAAGCACATAAGTTTTATATCAACGTGTAGAGCATAGGTCACACATCGTACAACACAAAGTAGAGCTAATTTAAATGGTAAAATCAAAAAATATAATCCCTGAAATTTTTATGTTCATTTGAAAAAATAATACTAAAAGCAAAAAATAAGAAATCAATCGGTAGAATTAAGCGTAGAGGCATGAAATCACGTTTCTACGGATCAAAACTTTAACATAATGATTTAATATACTAAAGTTAGGCTTAGGGAAGGGGAAAATTTTCTTAAAGATATTGGAAAATAAAGAAAAGGGCATCGCAATCACGCCCACCCAGTGGGATCATGCTAAAGGTATCCCTAGGCATTCTTCATTTTCACAGTACCTAGGAGAGATCACAAAAATGTTATTAGCACAATTGCGCACCCCTAGGGGGGATTGTGCTAAAGGCTAGGCTAGAAATCTCAAAACTCACTTCCCTAAGCATGGAGTGCAATCAGGATCCGACTCCATCAACCAATATATGAAATCTTTACATAAAAAATAATCCAAACTCAATGGAAATGATGAGAATCGAATCCGGGGTCAATGCACTAATAACTCCCCAAAATATCAAAAATTACATGGAAATTACGCCACGACAATCACCAAGGACCCAACCATCTATCCCAGTAAGCCTCAACTGACTTGGGGGAGTTACAAGGATGCTCTAAATGGAAGAAAGTTATGAAAAATATGGAAAAATTTTGGGGTTTGATATAACATCCCATACTTTAGGAACTTTCATCCTCCAAGGTTAAGGTAAAAGAGATATACTTGACGAATCAAACAAGTATGGATGCTGGGCTCGAATATCTCATTTAGTCTACCAAGAAGACTTCTCGACTGGGATGTGTGTCTAATGAAACCTCAAAATAGGAATATCTCTAGCTCTCACATCTCTTCAAATACTTTCCTTAGGCTTTTAAATATAATAAATGATCGTCTAACTGAACTGCCTTAGAACAGAAAACATGGGGAGGATTCTGTAGATAACGATGGAGCATGGATACCTGGAATACTGAGTGGATGACGACTAACTTTGGAGGTAAGGCTAACCTGTAAGAAACTTTGCGAATCCAATCTATGATCTTATATAACCCAATAAACTTGGGGCAAAGCTCTCTCCTTCGACAGAACCTCATAGCTCCCTTCATGGGCAACACTTGTAAAAATACCATATCTCCAACAAAAAACTCCAGAGGTCGGAGTATATGATTTACATAACACTTTTGTAGGCTCTGCACTATCCGTATTCTATCCTAAATGATCCAAAATTCCTCTGTTGTATCCCAAATTAGGTCAACAGTTTTAGGAAAAGTCTCGACTCTACTGAACTAGCCATTTAGCAATCTCGATGCCTATGGTACAAAGCCTCAAATGTTTTAATTTGAATGCTAGAATAGTAGTTGTTATTATAAGATAACTCTGCGAACCAGGTGTTTGTAATGACCCTCATGGTTATTTATGATAAAATACGTAATGTCTTGCATCGTAGAGCGTCTCAGTAGTTGCCCCAAGTCATTTATGACTTGCTGGGACTGATAGTACGGATCCCTGGCGACTCCGTCGAGAAATATCTCAAAATTCCTGTTTTAGAGCT
>JBDJHY010171948.1:0-12309 GCA_039654485.1 Withania somnifera
ATCTTGGAAAGTCATGGCGTCCAATGCCTCAAAATAGTGGTAGTACCAACGTCCACAAGGGAACAAGTGTATCAAAGTATCCAAGCCAATAAGTTTGATAACTGTCAAAAAGTTGTACTCACTGCCGCACAACAACGGAGTCAAGTGCCAGCGGCTGTACTCACTGCTGAACATAGTTGGACTCTAGTCCTAGCATTAATTAGCCAAACGATATTTACAGTTCCAAGGTGTGAATCCTTGAATAAAACAAGTGAAAATAGTAATAACAGGTGCTTAGTGCACATTCGATTCTAAACTGGTTAAAAGGTCATTTAACTTATATTATTTTCAGACTATTCCAAGTTATCATATGTTATGTCATTATCCATTATTATCCATATAATCACTATCTAGCATCCAGGATATAAAAATCAAGTGGTGATATGGTCCTCGATCCTAATTCACTCTCAAAACAGAGCCAATGGCTTAATGACTCATAGCATGAATACACATCACATCAATAAATCTATATTTATAGCCAACTATGCCCACCACAGACGCAACTAAGATCAAGCTAAAAGAATAATACAATGGCTCAAACACGAGGGAAAAACCCAAAACCAACCCACGCATCCGTGTTCTACTACCTCCAGTGTCACCCTAAAGAAATCACAAGGCTAATTCTAAGTCATGGCTGTCGCATTTCCCCGAATACCAATATAGGGAAAGAATAGGAAATGGAATAAAAAAGAGGTACAAGTACATGGTAACAACCTATAAACCAAGCCCATCGATGCTTATTAGTTCTATTATCAGAGCTACATACCCAGAGATGGCATACAGAGCCCATCTATCATCTGATGAACAAAGTCCTTTAAATCTCAAATATCAACCAGACTTGTAACAAATGGTCTACAATGGCTATGAAACTCATATAGTAAGAATCTAGGGATATACGAGTCTAATGATATAATTTACATTAAGTTCCGAAATGGGCCTAAAATTGATCCTGAAATGGGCCCATGGGCCCCACTTGCTGAAATTAAAAATAAACTTCACCACGGGGTTCCTAGCATCACCAAGAACCTGTTCTCCAAAAATAAACACAATTCGTGTGCAGGAAGGGATTCAACTGAGCATAGGAAAAATTTGATTAAAAGAGGCAAAAGTTCATGTTTTACGAATAAAACAAAGAATTTCAACGAAGGAGAAATAACTACAGAGTAGAATAATTCAAGAACTAGAATTAATTCGTTAAACTCGTATATAATATAATGAAATTAATAAGGAAAGAGACTGACCGATAGTGGGGAAAGACGAGCGAAACCTTTGGGGACTTTTTTTATAACAATAGAGGAATCTTCCACAGAGACTCGCCATAAAATTGAAGAGTTGATGTAAACAAACTTTGTTAAAAGAATGAACTAAAGGGTGTGCATTTATATATAGTTTCTATAATTCTCGTAGGAGTGGAATAAGGGGTTGTCAGGTGGGGTCACTATTTGGCAAGAAAAAAGTGTTCCCAGGACTTCCATCGCTGGGCAGACCTCAGCCCGCTAGGGCGACCATTGCAAAGGCGAATGTGATTGCTAGGGTGAAGGTCATAGGAGCGCCACCCAGGATGCTTGGAGACCTCGCAGGTGCAACCTAGCCCCTCATTTGGGTGGGATGTACCTATAATTTCACAACTGCAATCATGAACTCCGGAATGTAAAATGAGAATTTCGAGTCCAATTTCAATAACAAAATATGCACACGGCATGGAAAAGGCATTTCAGATCTAATAAAATCACCAAAATGACCAACCGAGGTCGTTTTACCAAATGACCCCTAAAATAGAAAAAATACTGAATTTGCACCAATATACCAAGGTGCTCAAAATAACACTGAATACCTTAAGAAATAATCCAATAATCTTACTAGCCTAAAATCGACATTCCCGAACTAATGAAAGCATCCAAATTCCATTCCGACACTTTGAACATCGAAAGACCACCCAAGCTTCAAAATTAGGCCTTAAGCAAAAAGAAAACCATAATTTAGCAGAAACTCAAAACGAAAACCCTAGAACACAAAATTATGGTCCGTCTAGACTTTATTCGACATTTCAGAGTTAATGGAACTGTCGAAATTCAATTTCAAGCTCGTCTTGAAGGAAAGTTGACTCTAGTCAATGAGTACTTAGTTTTAGGCTCTAATTAGGTAAAGTGAGATAATTCTCGACCGACCCACCAAGGAAACTGGAATATCGGTCCCAGCAAGTCATAAATGACTTTGGGAAGCTACAGGAAAGCTATAAAATATATACATTACGTAATTCTCATAAATGAGTATGAGGGTAATTACAACATCCACTATTAAAAGTACTTTCATCCTCGAAAGTCAAGCAAAACAGAAAATAAAGAGAGAGATAAAGTACCTGATGCCTCAAACAACTGTGGATACTGCTTCTACATCTCACTTTCAATCTCCTAGGTAGCCTCCTTGATCGGATGGTTCCTCCACTACACCCTAACCAGTGGAAGCTCCCTAGTCCTCAATTTTCTAACATTCTTTGCCAAAATTGCAATCTGTTCCTACACAAAAATAGATTCTTATCCAACCGCACCATATCCTCTAGGATAATATGAGACTCATTCAAAATATATTGCTAGAACATGGAAATATAGAACATCGGGTGAATGGTTGATATACTTGTAGAGCCAAATGGTAGGAAATATCACCAATTCTCTAAAATTTTGAATTGCCTGATATACCTTGGACTAAGCTTTCCCCGCCTACCCAAACCTTATCACACAACGTCTAGGAGAAACTCTCAAGAAGACTCTATCATCAAGTCCTAACTCTAAGGCACGAAGTATACAATCTGTGTAGCTCTTCTGCCTATTCTGAGCTTCCTGCAATCTATCCTGAATCAACCGAACCTGTTCGAGTGAATCATGCAACAAATATGAAGTCTAAACTCTAGCCTCAGAACCATCAAATTAGACAACAGGTGATCTATACCACCTACCATACAATGCCTCAAATGGTGCCATATAAATGCTGGAATGGTAGCTATTATTATATGTAAACTCTGCAAATGCTAGATGTTGATCCCAACAACCCCCAAAATCCAACACAATAGCTCTTAACATATCCTCGAACGCCTGAATAGTCCGCTCAGACTAACTTTCATTCTGTAGGTGAAAGGATGTGTTCAACTGAACCTCTGTACCTAAGTCTCGCTGGATCGACATCCAAAGCTGTAAAGTGAACTGCATGCCTCTATTAGAAATGACAGACACAGGAACCCCATGCAATCTAATCATCTTATCAATATAAATTTGAGCCAGACGCTCATCATTATATAAAGAGTGAGTAGGAATGAAGAGTGCTGACTTAGTCAGTCTATCAACAATGAACCAAACAGTATCATGACCTTAGTTAGTTTGCGAAAAACTAAAACCGAAGTCCATAGTCAGATGCTTCAATTTCTAAGCTAAAGTTGGGAGTCTTTGCAGCAAACTACTTGATCGTCAATGCTTATACTTAGCCTGTTGGCATTTCAAACACTGGGAAAGATATTCAGTGATATCCCTATACTTCCACTCCACCAATACAGCTGATACAAATTATGGTACATCTTAGCTGCACCAAGTTGAATCAAATACCTGGAGTTGTGAGCCTTTCACAAAATCATATGAACCAACTCACCAACCCGTGGTACACATGTGCGACCATCATACCTAATAACTCCATCTAAACCAATTGATGCCCTGCCAGCCTCTCTAACAAAGCTGGTCACGAAGGGAAACCAATTGCTGATCCTCAAACTGATGCGGTCAAATCTGATCTGACAAGGAAGATCTGGCCTCAACACAAGCTAAAACTTTTCTGGGGTCAGATAAGCCCAATCTAATCAACCAACTAGCAAAATACTGAACATCTAATGTTAATGGCCTCTCTGAAACTTCCAAAGCTTCCCTATACTGACCACTTCCCTACTCAAGGCATCCGTCACTACTTTTTCCTTGCTCGAATGGTAGAGAATAGTAATATCATAATCCTTCAGTATCTCAATCCACCTCCGCTGCCTTAAATTGAGCTCGCTCTTGATCATAATGTACTGAAGACTATGATGGACAGTATAGATCTATCATTTGACCCCATACAAGTAATGCCTCCAAATCTTGAGCTCAAACACTATCACCGCAAACTCCAATTCATGAGTGGGGTAGTTATGCTTATGAACCTTCAGCTGTCACGATGCATAAGTTATAACTCGATGCTGATACATCAGATCACAACCCAAACAATCCTAGAAGCTTAACAATACATGAAGAAACGCTGACCCTCAACTGATAAGGTCAAAATCGATGCTAAAGTCAACAACTCCTTGAGCCTCAAAAATATCAACTCCCAATCGTCGGACCAGTGAAAGGTAACATCCTTCCTAGTCAACTTAGTCAAAGGTGCTGTAATCGATGAAAGACAAAGAGATGGTAGTAACCTACTAACCCAACAAAGTTTCTAATCTCAATAGGAGATATTCTCCTCGACCAATTACACACTGCCAGAATCTTTATTTGATCAACTTTAATTCCAACCTTAGATACTATATTCCCTAAGAATGCAATAGACTCCAACCAAAACATGCAATTTGAGAACTTGGATTAAAGTCGGTACTCCCTCAGTGTCTGAAGTATCACCCTCAAGTGCTTTTTATGATCACATATACTCAACAGATACACCAATATATCATTGATGAATACATTCGCAAATGATTCCAATAGGGCTTAAGTACCATATACATCAAGTCCATAAATATTATCAGGGCATTATTCAAATTGAAAGACATAGTAAGAAACTCATAATGGCCATAATGAGTCCTAATTGTTGTTTTCAAAATGTCCTCTATCCAAGTCCTTAACTGATGGTAACCTAACCTCAAGTATATTTTAGGGAACATTGTTGCACCCTGAAGCTGATCAAACAAGTCATTAATCCTTAGTATAGGATATTTATTCTTAATTGTAACCTTGTTCAGCTGACAATAATCAGTAGACAGCCGTATAATACCATCCCTTCTTTAGCAAACAAAACTGGCGCAGCCCACGGTGACATACTAGAATAAACAAAGCCCTTATCAAAAAAATCTTGGAGCTAAACCTTCAACTCTCTCAACTCTGTAGGAGCCATACAATAGTGTGCAATCAAAATGGACTTGGTACTCGGCTCTAAGTGAATAGAAAAATCAATATCTCGCTTAGGTGGTAGGCCTGGTAGGTCGATCAAAAATACACCAAGAAACTCAAAAACCACAGAAACAGACTCGAGAGTAGGATGTCATACCAAACTTCTTGAATGCATTCTAAATAAGACAAACATCCTCCCCTCACTAACTTCCTAGCATGAAGGTAGGAGATAATCCCTATTGGTGGGTGACTACTAGAACACTACTAGATAACTGAAGATGTACAAGGCATGGTTAAGGTAACAGTCTTGGTATAACAATAAAAAATTGCACGATGAGGTACAACCAATCCATGCCCTGTATAATATCAAAATTGAACATACCTAATAACAACAAATCAGCCCAAGTATCTAGCTCACTCACAAAAATCATACATGATCTGATAACCTAATCCACTACTAAAAAACCCTCTGTAGCAGTAGCAACACACATAGATACTGATAACATCTCACTAGGTAACCCCATAATGGGTTCAGAATAAGTAGACACATAAGAACAAGGGGATCCAAGTTCTAATAAAGATGACACAGATCTAGATCACACATAAATCATATTTCTAATCACCATATTTGGTCTAGATTGCATAGAATAAATCTGGCAATCACCACGAAGATAACCACTACCACAAGCCTTAACCCTACCTTACCGACCAACCCACGAACCAACCTATGCCCTACCTCTTGTCGATGGAGGAACTGATCTCAAAGGCTGAATATGCTGGGAATCAAGTTGAATAGTACCCCACTGGGGGCATGCTCTAGGAAATTTACCAGAAATACCACACTCAAAACATAGCCCTAATTAACCATTCTGGTGAGAACCATGGCCAGAACACAATTAGCCACCACGGTGAGAAAATCCAGATCTACAGGAAAACTGCCCTGAAGAGGGTGCATGAAAAATCTGATGAGACTCTGTTGAAACCTAAAGTGAATCCTAGAATGGCCTGCCTGAATGGCCCTGAATATATTGTGGCTGACCATAACCCCCAAAACAAGACCTGCTGTAAATACCACGATGCCTCTGTCTCTTCTCACTGTGCTGACATGACTTGCGATAGAGGGTCTCCATGGAATAAGCATGATATGCATTATCCAAAAAAAATCGACCATTAGATACTACCAATTCCACGAACTCACACAATCTATCCCACAACCCATTAGCAAACTTACGGACCCTCTCCACCTCTATAGGCATAAGCTTTACCCTATGAATAGAAAACTGGAGGAATCGATCCTCATTCTAGACCACTAACATTTAGCCTTGTTCAAGATTATTGAAATCTTCCCTTAGGTTCTTTTTCTCATCTCTCGATACAAAAATTTCATAAAAAACTCATAGAACTCAGTGCAAATCAGATGATGTGTACCCCCTGGTCTGTAAACAACAAAGGCCCTCCTCCACTACTTGGTTACACCATGCATCTGGTAAGTGGTGAAAGCTATGTTGTGTGTCGTAAAAATACCCATGTTCCCCAATCTCTCTTCACACTCCCTAATAAATTCATGAGCATCTTCCCGCCAGAACTCCAGTGAACCAAGGGATCCAATCTCAAAACCTACTTAGGATCTTCGGCTCTAATATTGACATATCTGCTGCTCAACTGTAGGAGTAATAACTGGTACCAAAAGATCCTGTAGAGGTGTAGGAATAAATACAGGGGAATAGGCTGTACTGGAGGAATTGGCTGCACTGGAGGAACTATAGTTGTAGGTTGTAACACTGGAGTGGCTATCTGTTTGTATCAGTAGGAGGATCATGGTAAGCACTAAAAAATTGCCATAATATGTTATAGATATCAGGAGGACCTTCTATAACAGGTGCTGCAACTGGTGTTGCAGCCACTTGCTGAGTGTCTGGAGTAGTAGAAGGAGTAGTTACTTCCGCAGGTGCTATGGACGGAACCCGATCTGTCTTTTTAGTAGCTGAAGCTTATGTACGCAACATCTACGAAAGAGTAAAGACAATAAGCAAAAACTTTCAAGAAACCATCTAGGATGTACACACGAAGTTGGATTCAAAGGGTGAAGTCACATTCTTACATGTCATAATAGCTTCCCGAAGATAACCTACGAACATCTATACGCCGATCTACAGGACTCTACTAGGCATTGTCTATGTAGAAAGACACTAGAAAAGCCTAGCGCTTTGATACCAATTTGTCATGACCCAATTTCTCGAATCATGTGGCACTTACTATCCGAACCAACCATGTAGCCCGAAGATGAAGTAGAGGCATACCATCAATAATAGCGGGATGAACATGTATAATAACAAGGTATAATGGAAAGGGGATATGAAAAAACTAGTAGAATATAATAGCAGAATTAATAAATTATGAAAACACAATATCAGTATAAATAAACAAAGCCTCTAAGTATAGAGTATAAGAAAAAGTTAATATAAATATGTCTCTTAATGTAAAAAAGAGACTAGTCCTATCTAAATAGAGAGAAGGGACAACTGAACATCAAGCTTACCCCGTATCTCTGAATGTAACAACAATTAAGCATGAAAGGCAATCTGTCAATAAATATCATTCTCTAGTACTCGGATCTGCACCATTGGAACAAGTGTAGTATGAGTAAAAGTTACCAAAGCAACTCGTACCCAGTAGGCTTCAAAGGAACACTAGGCATATATCAATCATAAAAGCAGTAAATAACGGAATATAAGAAGTAAGGTCATAGAAGAAAATAGTACAACATAGAGCTAGCTACTCAGATGAGAATCAAGAAAGCAGATATACATGTCTTCACTAGCTAAAACATCAGAACAAGATCTCAAAAAAAAAAACGTAACCGTAATCCTTACAACGATGTATATAAACAACAACAGTAAGTAATCAAAGAGTTGGATAAGTAGACAGGGAGAGAACATGGACAGTAAAGAAGGAATAGAATGAATAGTCAAATGATGTCTCACACAAATATCCCACATAGCAAGGCAACCTCACATATATACAGACCGGATAATTAACCAGTAAATACAGAAAGTAAATTAACACTACCAAATCCCCTATAAGAATGGTAGTGTACACAGAAAAAATTCTCACCCACAGGCCTCTTATACGACCATAGGTACACTGAAAAAACAAGTGAAGAAAAGTCACCATGAAGTAATAAGTCCTGAGTACATTCCTCCTTCAGTACTCGTAGGCCCAGTAGGCAGGACCCATGGAAGGCTTACCCTAACTCCTTTATATTCCCCCTCCATCATATGCCCCTTCTCTGGTTGCGGTCACCTAGAGGAAAGGTCCATGGAGGTATGCCCACCATGTATAATCTCTATCGTTATCGTTATTACATCCCAAAGTGAAAGACCCTGAAAGGTCTCAAAATCTTTCATTAAGTGCCTCATAATAATAATATCATCACGATGTAATCTCGATAAGTCATGAATTCTAACTCCACAATATAGTGTTATCACCAATGCCCTCAAAGGAACAAGTATCACCAAATTCTCCAAGCTAATAGGTGTGACAAGTGTTGAGAAGCTGTACTCACTGTCACATAGTGAAGGAGCCAAGTACAAGCGACTGTATTCACTGCCGAACAAAGTTGGACTCCAGTCCCAATATGAATTAGTCAAATGGTATGTCTCGGAGCCAGGGTATGAAGCCTGGACTAAAATAAGGGAAAATAGTAATACTGGGTGCTTGGTACACTGCCAAGTCTAAAATGGTTAAAAGGTCCTTTAACTTATATAACTATCAGAATATTCCAAGTTAACATATATTTTATTATTATCCATATTATCAGTATCTAGCCTCCATGACATAAAATTCAAGTAGTGAGATGGGTCCCGACCCCAATGTACTCTTAAAATGGAGACGATGGCTCAATTTGTTATAAAATGAATGCACAACACATCAATACATCTATATCTATAGTAAACCTATACCTTGTACAGGTGCAACTAAGCTACAACTAGAAGCATAATACAACAACCCAAACCCGAGGGGAAAACCCAAAACCAACCCATGCATCAGTATTTTACTACTTCCTGAGTCACCCTAAAGCAATCACAAGGCTAATTCTAAGTTATAGCCGTCGTATTTGACCGAGTGCAAACATAAGGAGAGGTTAGGAGAAGGAATGAAGAAGAGGTCCAAGTAAATGGTATAAACCTATAAACCCAGCCCATGGGTCTTATTTAGTATAATTATCAAAGTAATATACCAAGAGATAGCCTATCTGTCATAAGACGAATAAAGTGTTGTAAATCTAAAATATCAACTCGCCTGATAGCAACAATCTCCAAGAGATATTAATCTCATATCATAAGAAACTAGGGATAAATATGAGTCTAACAATATAATTTATACTAAGTTTTGGCATAGGCCTAAAATGGGTCCTGAAAAGGGCCCATGGGCCCCGCTCGCTGGATTTATAATTAAACTTCTCCACGGGGTTCTTAGTAACACCAGCAACCTGTGCTCCAAAATGAGCATAATTATAGTGCGGGAAGGGCTTTAAATCAACCTGGAACAAATTTAATTAAAAGGCAAAGGTTCATGCTTTACGAATAATTTCAACGAAGGAACAACAATTACTGAGTACAATAATTCAAAGAACGAGAATTAATTCATTAAAGTTGGATATTGTTAGAAATCCTGAGTTTTCTTAGTTAGGCCATCAATGAAGGAAACCCATTTTCATGAAATTAATAAGGAAAGAGACTTACCGAGTTGAGAAAGATGAGGGAAATCTTTGTGGACTTTTTCTATAACAATTGATGAATTTTCCATAGTGACTCGCTGCAAAAATTGAGAGAGTTTACGAAAATAAACTAAAAGAATGAACTGATGGATGTGTAACTATTTATAGTTTCTACAGTTCTTTCAGGGGCGGAATAAGGGTTCACCAGTTCAAGATCGCTTGGGTGAAACTTAGGTCGCTGGGGAGACCAAAGTGTTCGTAGGACTTCCATCACTAGGGAGGACCTTATCCCGCTGGGCCGAGTATTACAGTGGCATAAGGGATAGCTGGGGTAAAGGTCATAGGGGAGATACCCAAGCCATTGTGGCGACCTCGCAGGTTTGACCTAACCCCTTACTGGGGCGGTCTGTGCCTGTAATTTCACAACAACTGCAATCATGAATGTTTAGGGTCTAGAATGAGCATTCTGATTCCAATTTCAATAAACCAAATATGCACACAACATGGAAATGACATTCCAGATCTAATTGAATTGTCGAAATGACCAAACTAGGTCATTTAAGCAAAATGAACCCTAATATAAAGAAATACTAAATTCACACTAATCCACCAAGGTACTCAAAATTACACCGGTATCCCGAGAAATAAACTAATACTCTTACTAGCCTAAAATCATCATTCTGGAGTTGATGGAAGTATCCGAATTCCACTTTGAAAGTATGAACATAAAAATACCACCAAAGCTCCAAAATTAGGCCTTAAACAAAAAAAGAAACCACAATTTAGCATAAACTCAAAATGAAAATCCCAGAACACGAACTTAAGGTCTATCTAGACTTTATTTGGCATTCTAGAGCTAACTGTCAGAATTTAATTTTGAGTTCATCTTGAAGGAAATTTAACTCTAGTCAACGGTACTTAGTTTTAGGCTTTGAAGAGGAAAAGTGAGATAATTCTTAATAGATCTACATGGAAACTTGTATATTGGTCCCAGAAAGTCCTAATTAACTTAGGGCCAGTAACTAGAAAGCTCTTAAACACATTCATCGGATAATTCTCATAAATGACGGTGAAGGTCATTACACGAGTGCTGGGGTTGTACATCCAAGTGTAAAATTTGAAAAACTTTGAATTATGCTTAATCAACAATCAAAATAATATGATCATAGGATACAAAAAGTATGCTTTTCCCTTACGTTCACAATTAAGCACATAACAAGGATATTCAGACTTTACCCAAATCAACTAAAAAGGATATTTTTATAGGATGATGAGTAAAACAACTTAATTTTTTATTTTCAAACTGTAATAAAATCTTAATGCCCATAGTCTTAGAGGGTGCAGAGCACCCAAAGAAACAATCCACTAAGTTAAGCAGATGATTAACAACTATAGGCATTCATGCAATAATTTTTTCCTTCCATTTCAATTTAGAACTCGCCTCCAAGAAAAGAAAACATATATCATACACTTGAAAATTCTCCTTATCATACCAATAAACATAGTACACAAAAAATAGAGCATAATGCTTCGTCCCTATAAAGTTTTAACAATATTTCATTAATCTTTTGTAGGATCCCTAACCCTAATAAGAAATCAAACATCGTTACCAAAGAAGGACAAACAAAATCCATCTTACTTCAGAATTTATAGATAATTTTGAGTTGGGAAGATGATGAGGATCTTAACCTGACTTACAAATGAATCACTATGTCCTAAAACTTTTAAAATTCGATCAAGGGTAGAGAAATTTATGGAGTTTTATTAATATAAAATGATTGGTGTGATGATTTGGAGAAATTTATAGGGTTAGAAACATTAATTTAGAGGTTAATTGGAAAAGGAGTTGTAAAATCCTTCAACATGAGGTAATCGAACCCAAAATGAGGAAAATGGGTTTAAAACCCATTTTGATTCAATCTGTGGGTTGGTTGAAGAAACCTAGGATGGGTCATAGAACTATTATGAACCTAGGTCATACAGTTTCATGGTCTGTATGAATGTTTATGACAATAGAGACTTACCTAAGGGGCCAGGATTCATGCCCAACAGTCATACCAAGGCAGTACGAGTTGTATAGTTGATCGTGGAGCCCAACAAATTTTTACACTTGCTTAGCCACAATTGGTTCCGCAGGTTGTATGGTATTGTGTAATGACCCTCATGGTTATTTATGATAAATATGTGATGTCTTGCATCATAGAGCGTTTTAGCAGTTGCCCCAAGTCATTTATGACTTGCTGGGACTGATAGTACGAATCCCTAGCAACTCGGTCGAGAAATATCTCAAAATTTCTGTTTTAGAGCTTAAAGTAAGTATTCATTGACTAAAGTCAACTTTCCTTCAAGAAGACCTCAGAATTTAATTCTGACAGTTTCATTAGCTCCAGAATGCCAAACAAAGTCAAGATTTGACCTTAAGTTTGTGTTCCG
>JBDJHY010171957.1:0-12309 GCA_039654485.1 Withania somnifera
TGAGTCTCCTTCAACTGTTCTAACACGGTCTTAGCTCCATCGTACATATCCTTAATCACCTTAATATACACCACAAGCTCCATTATACACATCCTTAATAGTCCTAATGTACACCACAGGAATACCTCTAGCCTCTAAGCATCTCCAAAGAACCTCTATAGAAACTTTAACATTGGTCTTTTCCAAATCAATGAATATCATGTGTAAGTCCTTCTTTCTTTCGTTGTACCTCTCCACTAATATCCTTACCAGATGAATCATCTCTCTAGTCAAGCGAATCGACATGAATCCTCAGCCTCCATGCCACTACCATTTCACACACCTTCATTGTGTGACTTAACAACTTGATATCCATGTAGTTGTTGCAATTTCATATATCACCCTTGTTCTTATATAAAGGAATTAGTGTACTTCATCTCCACGCTTCAGACATCTTCGTCATTCTGAAAATGACGTTAAACAACTTGGTCAGTCACATAATATTTGCCCCGCCATAACTCTTTCAAAAATTCACCGAAATCTCATATGACGCATTGCTCTACCCTTATGCATCATATGAATAACACTCTTAGCCTTCTCCATTTTGATACGCCTACAATAACAATAATCACAACGATTTTCTGAGTGCTCCAAATCCCCTAGCACCACGTCAGTGTCTCCCACATCATTCAAGAGTTTATGGAAGTATGATTGTCATCTCTTCTTAATGAGAATCTCTTCTACCAAAATTGAACCATCCTCTCCCTTGATGCACTTCACTTGGTCCAGGTCCCTCGTCCGCTGCTTCCTTGTCTTAGCCAGCCTGTATAACTTCTTTTCTCCGTCTGCATCTCCTAGTTCTGCATAAAGTCTCTCACAAGCTGTTGTTTTAGCTACCGTAACCACTAACTTCTCCTTCTTTCTTGCCCTCTAGTACTTCTGCCTACTCCGCCGCTTTTCCTCCTCAGTATGTTCTCCCACCTTCGTGTAAGTTTCCTTCTTCACCTCTACTTTCCATTTAACTTCTCTATTCCACCACCAGTCGCCTCGACGTCTACCAATACAATTTCTTGAGACACCCAACACCTCTTTATTTGTGTCCGTAATGCAACTGACGATCTTATCCCACATACTATCCGCATTCCTAATACTCTCCGAAGCCCCCACATCCATCAACTTCTCCCTATCTTTAGGCCACTGACCATCATTAACCGTCCCCATAGCATCCTAGGTCGTACAGTAAAAAAAATATTAGTATAATTAGTAAATTCTAATTACCTTTTTACGTTGAAGTTGTTGAAATTTTCTTCATAATATGCACTCTTTTTACGTTGAAGTTGTTGAAATTTTCTTCATAATATGCACTTAGCTAACATTTGGTCAAGATTTTGAACTTTTTTTATCAGAAATTAAATTTGGATGAAGTCTGAATTGAAGTTTCAAATGTATTTGGCAATTATTTTTACTTTTTTAAAAAAAAACATGAAACATGATTTATACCTATAAGTTCTAAAAATCATCAACAATACTCGTATGCTTGGTATGAAATTATCATTGATTTTATCTGAAAAGAAATACAAAATTCAATTAAAATGATCCAAAAATGAATCAGAGAAAGTAAGATGAATCATGAAAGACAAAAAAATAAAAATAAAAATAACAAAAAATATATAGATGATTTTGATAATCAATTACTAGGTTGAGTGACCATCCAGAAAATTAACTCTCAAACTTTAAAATAGTATTCTTGATTTTTTTCGTGTTTTAGTTAGAGATATTGTTATTTAACTTTTTTTTTTTTAACATAATAACTACGTAAAAGTTAATACTAGTTTCTAAGTAGTTATTTGGAGAAGCATCAAATATACACTAATATTATAAAAATGGTTTAAATATACTCCTCATTATATATTTTATTTAAATATATCTTTTTATTGTACTTTTAGTCCAAATATACCTTTATACTATTTGAAATAGTGTAGATATACCCCTCACTATACTTTAGTTAAAATATACTTTTTCCATTGAATTTTTGGCTCAAATACACCCTCATATTATACTTTGATACAATTTATTTTAATCTTAACGAAAAGATACATGGCAAGCTCATAATAAAAAATATCCTTGCCTAATTTTAAATACTTGATTTCTATTGAACCCCACAAATAGTGAACACAACATGCATATTTATTAAATTAATAATATATTTTTTAGAACGATAGTCTTTCTAGATAGCTCAATATAAATTTTATTTAAGGAAAAAAAAATCAGTAGACATGCTTTCTCCTTGTTAATGATTAGGCTGACTTGATTTCATAGTGAAAGTATAGGGTATAAAGCTGGAGTATAGAATTTCATCTTTAATTTTTTTTCTTGAAGTATCAAGTGAAGCAAAATAATATCAAGATATAGTAATAAAAAACTATCAAAAATGATAAAATTTTAAAATAAAATAAAAACTTATTAAGCTGAAAGCGAGTGACAACATCACTAGTCTAATAAAGCTAGCAAGTATGGAAATCGTGATATAAAAGAGCAACAAGAAAATTTATGGATGAATTATTTGATTTTGCCCTTATCACTTTTTCTTTTTCGCCCAAATTGAGCACAAATTTGTGTCAAAATATAATGATAAAAAATATATTAGACAAAAAATATGATAGAAGACATTTTAAAACTATTTTTGATAATACTAAAGATATTTGACCCGCTTAATATTTAAATTTTTAACTACAACCGTTACAAATGGCTAATTTACCCCTTTTTTTTGCATAGCTTGCAAACATACATTCGAATCTATTTCCAAAAGTCAATCTTTAAAAAATAATCAAATTTAAAAGTAATTAAGGGTTATATAGATAAAATTTCAAAATTATAAAATATAGGTATCTCGCCTTTTAGACACGATTTACAAAAAAACATGGCTATTATGTATACAAAAATTGTGGCTGCATACATACATATAAAAATCATGGTTGCAATACATATAAAAAATCGTGGCTATATATACATATAAATATACCGCTCAAGTCATATTTTCGGGTCAAATATACCCCCATATCTACAAAATTTTCACATGTACCCTCCATTTGAAAATATCAAAATTGAGCCAAATTATTTATTTTTTAAACTAATGAAAATAATTTAACAAAAAAAATTATATGAGAAACTTTACAGAAAAAACAATTACGATAAACCATCAATCTTTATTATCTAATAATAAAAGATAATCAAATCATATTTATATAGATTTTAAAAAACATACAACCTCTTACTTGGTCCATAACAATGGGTTGATGCACCTACATGCCTACAAACACAATATTGTTGTATTTTTAACTCTAAATATATTTCATGAATTATTATGTATAGCATAGTCATATAATTACTCAACTACTTTATATTGTTTGGTTTCTATTGATTTGGTAGTTTCTAAAAGTTTTTAATGAAAGATATATTTTACTAAAGTAACATTGATAATGATACTTTGAATTCTGAATTTGATTACTATTATATAGTTATTTAATACTAAGGTTAGCGTTAATAGTAAAAACTCTCTTAATTTATTAAAATAGAAAAGTAAAGTCAAGTATTTATTTTTTATATGAAGATCAATTAAAATTAAATATTTATTTTTGGCTTAAAGGAAGGATATATGCGAAAACCTTGGTAATGGTGGGGGTATATTTGGCCCGAAAGTATAACTATAACGGTATATTTAGACAGAAATTATGACAAAGGGCAACACTAGTTAATTTTTGAAAGTAAAGAGATAAATTTATCCCTTTTTCCAATTTTATATATATATATAAAAATTTATACAAAAATCCGTGGCTACATACATATGCCATTTGTATATGTATGTCGAAATTAACCACAACTAGTATCATTTAGTCACAATTAAATAGTGGTTAAAAGATAAAATTTAATTAAAACTATAGCTATATTATATAATTATTTTATACTATAACTATGAAATGTAATTTAGATTCAATAAAAAGTCGTGTAATTTTTACTTTTCCAAAAGTTTGGATTAGCAGTCACATATTCCCAATCTCAGCTTATTTAAGGCCCAAAGACGAGTCGGCCCAACTATATCTACCTTCTAGGGTTCCAACTCACTGGTTAGATCTCTTCTCCTTCATATTTCTCGTTTGTAGAACGTCGAATCTTGCTATCGTAAAACAAATTTATTTGATAATTTGAATATTATTTTGTGTAATTGCTGTTTATTCAATCTCCATTTTTCTAAGAATATGGCGTCCCGATTTTGGACTCAGGTAAATTAATTTTTCATTTCTATTTTGCATATATTCACTCGATAAACAATCAGTTTCTTCTTTCTTGTTTTGATGAGTAAGAAAATCTACCGAATAAATAAATGCAAGAAAATTGAATCCAAGAAATAGAAGAATGAATCATGTTACAGAGCTTGCAATTTCAAAATTCTCTTTTAAAAATGCCAAATCCACATGCACAATCTCTAGTGTAAACATTAAGAAGGAGCAATTTGTTTTTTTTTAGATTGTAGCAATAGAAGCAAGGAGGAGTGTTGGGTATTGCATTTGTTACTGCTACAGTTTCTAGAATAATTACTTGTTTAGTTGTAGGGGAAGTCTAGTAGCTAATTTAGTAGAATGTTAATTTCGCATGTTAGAGTTTCAAATAATTTAGTTGCTTTTCAGTGTATATTCCCTGGATAAAAATTTAGTTTGTTTGTTGTTTGCATGAGTATCAAAATCTATGGACGAATAAGTGCTGTTAATGAGTGATTGGTGTTGCATAGTCATTAGAGCCTAAATCCCTAAACCGTGGGTTTAGGAAGATCATATCTGATTTATTCATACATGATATTTCCAGGGTGATAGTGAGACAGAGGAGGAGGAGAGTGATTACGAGCAGGAGGATGCAGGGCCGGATGAGACTACAGAGGCAGTGGCTGGGCCTGGGTCAAGATATCTTGCAGCTGATGACAGCGACAGTGATGGGTCGGATGATCAGAAGCGAGTGGTACGGTCAGCCAAGGATAAGCGTTTTGAGGAGTTGTCAGCTACAGTTGATCAGATGAAGAATGCTATGAAGATTAATGACTGGGTAAGTTTGCAGGAGAGCTTTGACAAGATCAATAAGCAGCTGGAGAAGGTCATGCGCATTACAGAATCGATTAAACCACCAAATCTCTATATCAAAGCTCTAGTGATGCTGGAGGATTTCTTGAATCAGGCTTTGTCCAATAAGGAGGCAAGGAAGAAGATGAGTAGTAGTAATGCTAAAGCCTTGAATTCGATGAAACAGAAGCTGAAAAAGAATAATAAGCTGTATGAGGAGTTGATTAATAACTATAGGGAAAATCCTACTGTGAGTGAGGACGAGGGTGGTGATGATGAAGAGTCAGAAGAGGAAGAAGAAGATGACGAAGAGGAGTTTGAGGAGGACCCAACAAAGATTGCAGCTATATCTGATGAGGAAGAAGAAGAAAAAGAAGATGAGAATAGGGGGTGGGAGAAGATGCTGAGCAAGAAAGACAAACTTCTGGATAAACAGTTCAAGGATCCAAGTCAAATCACATGGGAGACGGTCAACAAGAAATTCAAAGAAATTGTTGCTGCTAGGGGTAGAAAGGGGACTGGAAAGATGGAATTGGTTGAACAGCTCACCTTCTTGACCAAGGTGGCCAAGACTCCAGCGCAGAAGCTTGAAATTCTGTTTGGTGTTGTGTCTGCCCAGTTCGATATTAATCCAGGTCTCAGCGGGCACATGCCTATAAATGTGTGGAAAAAATGCGTGCAGAATATGCTTACCATCCTTGATGTTTTGACCCAATACTCAAACATTGTGGTTGATGACATGGTGGAGCCTGATGAGAATGAGACCCAGAAAGGAGCAGACCACCCAGGGACGATAAGGATCTGGGGAAACTTGGTTGCCTTTGTTGAAAGGATAGACGTAGAGTTTTTCAAGAGCTTGCAGGTAATTGATCCACATACTAGCCAGTATGTTGAGAGGCTGAGGGATGAGCCATTGTTTTTGGTTCTTGCTCAAAATGTCCAGCGTTATTTAGAACAGGCGGGAGACTATAAGGGTGCTTCCAAAGTGGCTCTTAAACAGGTTGAATTCATCTATTATAAACCGCAAGGAGTGTATGATGCTATGAGGAAGTTGGCGGAGCTCACTGAAGGTGGAGAGGCAGTGTCTGTCGAAGACAACAAAGTGGTTGAGGAGAGTAGAGGTCCAACTGCATTTGTTTCAACCCCTGAGCTTGTGCCCAGGAAACCTGCTTTTGAAGAGAACAGCAGAACATTGATGGACAATCTCGTTTCTCTCATATATAAATTTGGAGATGAACGAACCAAGGCCCGTGCAATGCTCTGTGATATATACCACCATGCTATCTTGGATGAGTTTTCAACTGCCCGTGACTTGTTATTGATGAGTCACTTGCAGGAAAATATCCAGCACATGGACATTTCAACGCAGATACTTTTTAATAGAGCCATGGCTCAGCTTGGCCTATGTGCTTTCAGGACGGCACTTATTGCAGAAGCACATGGTTGCCTTTCTGAGCTCTATTCTGCTGGCAGGGTGAAGGAGTTACTTGCACAAGGTGTCTCCCAAAGCAGATATCATGAGAAGACCCCAGAACAGGTATCTTGTTGAAAATTTTAATTGTTTGGACTTTTATCCAAGCAATTATTTCTAACCTGCCATTATTCTTTACTAAAATATGATGTTTTGGATTAGTTGCTTTGTTGAACTTCATTGTTGTAACAAGCTAGTAGCTATTTCAGAGTGTTTCCGTGGTCGGTGTATTGCCACAATTTGTATAATTACATAGGAGTGAGGGACAATTAAAGATCTTTACGTATGTTCTTTATTCATATACAATCTAGGGAAGGATGTATGGAGCTTTAAAATTTCTTTTTTGTTTCACGTGTATTGTAGTAATGAACAGATCCCCTACAGATAGTCCATATGCCACTTTCCTATGTGCTTCCTTACACTATCTTTGGTATATTTCTAATTAAATATTTTTGACTTGTCATGTTTGGCATTTGGCCTTTCTTTTCTTTACTTGTCACGCCCCGAGGTTTACTCCTGAATGGGACTGAGAACTTGGAGTCCTGGAGGATCCCAAGTCGACCCTTTGACATACATTTATAAGCATCGTTCAACATAGATTGTGAACTTTAGACTCAGGAAGTACTTCATTCATTGTATGATAATAAAAGAGTTAGGTGAACCATAAAACATGAGCCTGAAGGGCTAACATAGTCATATTACACATCTGTCCAAAATCCTCCAATCATAAGAAACATTTATGCTGGGACAAAGCCCCCCGACTGACTCATAACAAAAATAAAAACGCACAGGGAAATTCTAACACACTTGGAACCCCAGAGTGAGGAGGACTCACCACTACTAATACTTATGGCCGAAAACTCTTTATCCACGAGCCTGGGATTGCTCACATGTATCTATATGACATGAAAAATGTAGGCAATAAAATAAGGCAGTCAGTACATGAAAGGTACTAAATATGTATGAATGCAGTAATGTATATGCAAAACATAATCGAAAAGAGCAGTGATGAAGTCATCATAAGTAAGAAACTGTGACATGATAACATAATAAGACCATAAGGTTAGACTTTCAAAGACATTTATGAGAGGTGTAACTTCGAAATCCTTTGAATACTAGTAAATGCAAATTCACATCGTAAAAATGAACATATAACTTAATTTCTTTAAGAGGAACATGGGTGGTAGTATCTTATAACCGACATATAACCATGCAAGCTACATGGAGTTTGGTGTACTTCCCTTACACCATCAATGATGGGTGATAACCGTCAAAATTAACACCAAACATATATTAGAAACCTTACATTTAGCCTCGGTGATATTGGGATCCTAAATACCTATGGTGACAATGTAGCTATGGAACTTGAGTTTTATAAACCGAATTTGCTCAGTGCTCAATAATCATCCCAAGACTTATATTTACATAGCTCCCTTTCAAATTCATCCTTAGGTACATCTTTCCCTTATCTTTCGTAAATCATATCTTGATCCCCTTATTGGCTCCTTATCATTCATGAAACATAATTCTTTACATCATTGTGACATCAAGTGTCCTTTAGGTATACTTATAACATTGGCTTGTGAGAAATCATGGGATTTCATATCATATATATATCATGTAAAAACATGGATTTTGTACATAATATTTCATTTGAATACTGTCATGCTTGTGGAAACATAAGACTTCAAACCATGAGCAGAAAACATAAGTTTATCATGATAATGTGCGTAAAGCCATGAAATTCATAAATGGATTAACTATGTATGATTTTTCAAAACTTGTGACACATAAAATTCCACAGGAATCATGGTATATGAAAGACCTCGAAATCATAAAGAACTATGCATAATCAAATAAAAATGGAATTAGGTTCTTGAACCCTAACTTGAACTAAAACATCGATTTTTTGAAAACATATAGGGTTTTGGACATGAGAACGGAAGAGAGTTATCATTGAAGTCGTACATTTCTGTACTTAAAGATTCACACGGAGAATTTTGGGGGAAAACTTTAACATCTTCACCTTGGTGATGAAGGGTTCTTCCTTAGTCTTTGAGAGAGCCTCTAAGTTCTATTTTGAGGGCATGGAAGCGTAGAATAAAAAGTGAGGATCTATTGGGGTTGAATACCTAGTAAAACCTTCCAATTAGAGTATAAATGACATAGTATAGGGCTATTTAGGTTGGGAAATTACCCCGTGCCCTTTTTAAAACGGAGTTTGAAAAATCATACATGGAAACATAAGCTTGCGTTGTGAGGATAACTTGACTAGTTATACCTCGCGTCACGGGATTTATCAAGAGCTTAAGACAAAACACCCTTATGCTAAGTACCACAGCACTGGGCTAAAGTGGCAACCTTAACCTCATGGAACGAGGTTTATCTTATGACTCATGTTTCGTATCGCGTGGTCTATTCCCCTAGAGGAATTTCCACTAAAACCCCATGCATTCAATCCAAGTCCATTTGTACTTTCCGTATAACCCCAAGTACTCAGTCTGGGGATCTTATTAACTAGGAAAACCTTTTGGGCACTACAATGCGATTTCAATTTCGTATATACTTTGGAAAGGGGTCTTAGCTCAAGATTTCAGGGCGTTACATTTGGAGAGTAAATAATAGGTTGATTTCTATTAAGTTGTTCATTGGAGGGTCAAGTGTTATATTATTTTTGCATACATGCCGCAAGTAGGTTTAGACTAGGAAGACAAAAAGAGCTTTTGGGAATTGTTGGATGAGGTGGTGAGAGGCGTACCTAACACCGAGAAGATTTTCATAGGAAAAGATTTAAATAGAGACATTGAATCCTCTTTGAGGGTTAAGTCGATGTACATGGAGGCTTCAGATAGGAAAGGAGGAGTTTCTCTTTTAGACTTTGCTAGAGTCTTTGGGTAGATGGTAGCAAATTCGAGCTTCACTAAAAAGGAGGTGCACTTGGTAACCTTCCGTAGTTCAGTAGCCAAGACTAAAATAGACCTTTTTATTTTTAGGAAGGGGGATTCAAGTCTTTGTAGAGATTTTCTGGTTATTCCTAGTGAAAATCTTTCAACTCGGCGTAGCTTTTGGTGGTGGATTTAAAGACCAAGAAGAGGAGGATGAATAAGGTTGTGCATGATCGATCGAGGATCAAATTGGGCAGCTTGACTATGGCCATTGCCTTGAGATCGGGGAGAAATTTATGGATATGGGTCTGTGGGGAGTAGTTGGTATGTGGACAGTATATGGGATAAGACAAAGATTGCGATAGGGATATGAATAGAGACGTGTTGGGGTTTCAAGAGGTCGATATGGTAGGTATTGGGGCGACTGGTGGTGGAATAAAGAAGTACAAGGGAAGGTGGAGTCTAAGAAGGGAGCGTGCACAAAATTGGTGGAGAGTACGGCTAAAAAGAAAAAAGTATGAATAGAGAGGAGTATAAGAAGGCTAGGAAGAAGGCAAGGAACAAGGCAAAGTTAGTAGTTACAGCGGCTAAAATAATAGCGTTTGAGATATTGTATGCGGAATTATTGAATAAGGGTGGGTAAAACAAGTTTTTTAGGATTTCCACGGTAAAACGAAATTGGTGTTACTACTTGCTCATCAAGTCTCAAATTCACAAGAAAACTAATTCTAATAATATGCAAAATTAAATAACTTTTGACATGATATTATTCAGACCATGAGGTATAACTAAGCAAACTAAACAATTAATAAGTAACAATATAACTAACTAAATAGAAATACTAACTTAATTTTGTTCCAATAATAATGAGTTAAACTTTGAATATTAGATAAAGAGAAAAATTCTTTCAAATTCTTAGTAAGAATGGGCGAGGGTATTCTGCCTAAATAGTAAATAGTAAAAATATATGAGAGAACATTAAAGATTCTAGTCACAATTACTAAAATCTACACTATAAAGGAGACGACGGTTACGTTACTGATAGTGAAAGTAACTAAATAATGAATAGTAACAACAACAACAATAACATACCAATAAATTCTTATAAAATAGGGGTCTAGAAAGGTTAGGTATATGCAGTCCGTAACACTACCTCAAAGGTGAGATAGAGAGGTTGTTTTCGATAGACTCTCAGATCACGACAAAACCACAGCCTAATAAAAACAAGAAATAATGTATAGTAACAGAATAACATCTAATAGCAAAATTAATGTTACCGCAGAATACTAACACAACTAATCTATCTTAACTAACAAACATTAATGTAACTCTAAGGATTAGACACTACAAGCATTACACTATGACTACTTCTAACACAAAAAACAAATCAAAACGTCATACTAACAAGAATTCACTCTTTTCAACCAACCTTTCTCCTTAATTTTTGTCCTTCTCACCTTCCTATCCAGCATCATATCCTCAATAAGCTATAACAACTCCATGTCATGTCTAATGTAACACCCCAGCTTAGGATAAAAAGTCCTGCATCGCCAAAACATAGGAAAGATATTAGGTATATAATTAAGTCGACCTTACATACTAGTGATGCATTTTAAATTTGTGCGAGCCTAGGCCCAAATCAGAAAATATCACTAATAGGCTGAGTTTTTATTTTAAAGCCTAAACTTAGATGAGGTAATCATTGATTTTAGTCAACATTCCTTCCAAACGAGTTCGGAATCACATTTTGACAATTTTGTAGCTCCTAAATGTGTATTTTGGTCTAGATGGACCCTTGGTTTAGGTCTATGAGCTCTCGGTGCAATTTATCTTATTTGATGGGATAAAAATATGTCGTAGTTGAAAATTTAACTTTGGTCAAATTTCAATAATCGTGGCCTCGGGTTCAAAATATGACGATTTCATCAACTCTAGAATGCCGAATTTTGGTTAGGTGGACCTTTACTTTGGTCCCCCCGAGTTGTTCATTCAAACATGCAGCGATGTCTAATTTAATACTCGAGTTGCCAACTTTATTATAAAAGCAGGCGAAACTCGAACGTTTTTATTCTTAATTAGTATTTGAAAAATATGTATATATTTTTCTATCTTTTCTAAAACTATGTTTAATAAATTTTAAACTATGAATTTATCTATGTTATTTGTTAAGATTTTTATATTTTATTAGTACCCTGTTAAAAATACTAGGTAAAATTATGTTGAAAAACTAATATTTTACAAGTGTTGTTAGAAATAATTTTCTAGTAGTTATAGTATATTTTAAATTTTATAATTATTTTATTACAAACCTACATAATATTCAAATATTTAATATCGAGATAAAAGCGGAAGGAGAGGGGCACCGCCACTCTATTAGATTATGTGGCAAGATTGCCAATTGACCAGTCATGCCACTTTGGCAAATTTATGTATGTAGGTAGGTATATGCTTCAGTTACAATCATATCAACATGAATTAAATGTTTGCGGTCAATCTATTTTTAGCATCTATTGCTAATTAAAAAAAAGTGTATTAATTATTTATGTTACTTACTCAGGCTATTCGAAGTCTTCTTAAAGAGATATTTTTCTTAATTAGGTAAGTATTATTTTTCCTTAATTTTTTAATTTTGAAAAATTTTACACTTTTATTCGTTTCTTCTTTGGACTATTTTAAGCCCTATTCATGTCCAAATTATGTCTAGTTTTTTATCATGAGTTTCTGGTGTTGCTTGAAATTCCATGACAATTTTTATTTTTGGTTATGGTCAATGGGTCCCTCGGGCCCATTTTGGACCCGATTTTTTACCTAACCCCGAATTATATATTATTTATACCGTTAGCTTCGTCCTGACGAGTAGGTTCTT
>JBDJHY010171972.1:0-12309 GCA_039654485.1 Withania somnifera
TATAGATTACATTTGCATACACTCTTGAAGATGCAAGAACTAAAGCATTATAGAATTGATTATATAATGGTTAAAACCAAAGCATATGATAATATTAAAATCTCAAATCCAAATCTAAATATTGCATCAGTTACGACTATAATATTTAAATAAAAATAAAAGTCTACACACTAAGAATAAGCAATGAAATCCAAGGAAGAAGAGATAGGTAAAGAATATTGCAATACAAAGCTCCAAATCTCAAACCCTAGGTGTAGATTCTTGGTTCCAAGCTTCCTTTTGATGTGTTTATCTCCAAAAGCTTCTAAAGATCTTTTATCTGTGTTCTGTGTCAATTATAAATGACCTTCTTAGGTTTATATATAGAACTAGCTCAGTTACGTAAAATTCCAAACTTGTCTAGATGCCTGACAATAATGTACTAAGCGATCTCGTCATGTACTCTACGATCGTGCAACACTTTATACCACTTCATCGTAATCGTGTACTATAACTCTCGCGATCACATTGGTCTAGATGGTGACAGGTCGCGATCGCGTTCATTGTATCCGGGATCACGAATAGTATTTGACCCTAACTTTTTCTCTGATGTGATCACGTCTCTATTCTCTACAATCGTGATGAATAATCTTCTTCCACTGTCCAGTAGCTGCTGCTTTTTCCTGTTTCATCCCCAGTTGATCATTATGCACTTGTTTTCTACTGTCACTATATAGTACCTACAAAACACCAATTTATCCTATTAGTGACACTATTTTTCATGTTAAGATTGTTGATTTACTAACAAAATAGGTGTAAATAAAGTGTAATTTCACCACACATCAAGCATCATCATATCATCATGCATATTATCTGCCTGAGTCTATACTCTCCGATGGCATGGATGACAGAGGGTTTGCATTCTATTTTTTGTATCTCTAAGTATTATGGGGTGATGCGGAGATTCTCCTTTACTTATTTCTGTGGTGATTTACTGTTATGAATTATATTTATATTTTCTAGATTTCCTTTCATACCTTCCTTATTGTTATAATTTTTTGTTTGTTGGCTATCCCTTATTTTCCCATTATTTGAGGTATCGGTATACTACTATTTTCTATTATTTACTTGTACTCCTTTCTAGATGGTCATGGTTTCAGGTATGTTCATCCTTTATTGGTCTGAGTCTTTCTTATCGATAGCTAGTTGTCTACGATATTTACTCTTCTTTACTATTTGCTAGTTCCGTTTTTAAAAAATAAAATTTTTGATGGCCTCAAGGACTGTTTTATTTAAATAGAAATAAGTCCACAAGAAAAAAACTATATAAAAAATTAAGTTGGACAATGTATAATGGCCCAACATGGTATTTTACATTGTCTCCTATGCCTAGATCAAAACCTAGATTTGGAAAGTCATCCGATACAACCCTTCTTTTGCTGGCGCATCATGTTACCTAAAATAGTTCATCGGAATCAGTCCTTTCTTTCTTTTCTCCTGTGGGTCATATGCCAGCTTGAACCTCTTTTGGTAATGTTTACCTTGATATTTTCTTCACTTCTCAAAGGTATTTTCTGATGTTTTTTCTTTGTTTTTTTGAATCCCTTTTACTAATTTCTTGCATTTTAAGATGGTCAGGGTAAATCCCCAAGGGACTGTTGAAGGAATAGGTTAATCCTGGAGCTTAGTGTATGATGTATGAGCTTGTGGCCTTTAGATATTTACCAATCCATTTCCTCTTCGATTTTTGTGAAGTACATGTTAGCTAGATTAGTGGTTATAGCTTTGTGTAATGCAACATAACAAACTTTAAATGCTTTATTGCTGTATTTATGATCTGCTGGTAGTTTCTAGGTTGTAAGAATATCCCTGCTATTATCCCTTGTACCTTGTATGACTTCTAAATTCTTTCATGTTAATGCTTGTTTTCATGTTTATTGTGGTTGAATTTTCCTGTACTTAAGCTTAATGTTTGGAATGCTTCTTTTTTCCATATTAAGAATGCTTTTTTCCTGCACTGCTAGATCCTAAAAACTATTGTGTTCCTGCATTCCTCCTTGCTCAATAGCTTCATTGGCTAGATTATCCTCTAGATTGTTTCCTTCCCTATGTGTGCATGATTTTCCCTTCTAACTCCCCCAACTTATGTCTACTGTCCTTAATTCTCCCTTCTAGCTCCCACAGTACTTTCCATACTCCTTGAATCATGTGTTTGAGACTGAGTGAGTCAGTCTCAATTATCATATTTTTCATTGAATATGTCATACAGTGTATAAATGCCTCTTATATAGCTTGAATCTCAGCTTCTATGTTTCTTATAATTCCAACCTCTGTAGCTTGAGCATAGAAAAGATCTCCTTTCTTATTTCTCATACAAAAAGCATATGAGCCTATGCCTGGATTACCCCTACTAGCTCCATCCCTATTGCAATTAAGTGCATCTTTTGATAGGTGTTTCCAGGTGACTCTGTACAAATACAGAGTCCTTATACTTTCCTAACATCTCAACAATTTTATTCCAATTCCAGGGAATTTTATTTATCCAAGGAAATATTGCCTTTAGCATTTTCCTATGAACTTCTAACACCTGATTTACCATGCTCTCATAATTTATATCTCCTCCATGTCTCCTTGCATTTCTCATTTTCGATAAAGTCCACATTATTACTACAGGAACAACATTATACATCTATTTTAGCTTTTCCCCAACCTCTAGCTTCCACCAAGAAATTACTAGTTGTGCAGTTATGAACATATACCATGACACACCTTTTTATAATATATCCATTCCTTCTTACTTCCTTCCAAGATGAACTTACAGTGAATTCCCCATGTTTTCTTATTAATTCACCGTGCTCTATGCAACCCCTCTATAATTGGAGGTTTAATTTCTTTTGTGATGAAGTCCACCATGTCTTCAAAGATACGTTCAATCAGACTCCGTCTATTCTAATTCCCATTATGAACAAATTACTTCACTTAAATTTCCTCCTCCTTTGGATTATCACCTTCAACATAGTATAAGGCCCCAAATGTTGCCAAGTTATCTAACAAGAAACTTTCATTTCCTACTTTTGGTTCCCACCAAATATTTTTTCCAAATTCTTCCCTAGTTGTCACCATTTTCCTCTATGTATGAGAAGCACAAATTCCATGAATTAGGATTATGGGAACTTATTGTAGTATTTATTCCACATATATGCACTCCATGGAGATCCATTTGAAACTCTAAATTTCCACCATAATTTTGAAAAAAGTATATTAGATACTTTCTGAAATGAATCTGAAACCCTCTTCTTCTTTAGGTAAACACATATCCTCCCAAGCAACTCAATGTTTATTTCTAGCTCCTATTGTGTTACCACAAAAGAACCTGGAAATAATTTGGTTTGCAATTTTGTAGGGTCCATTACTAATAAAAAGTAAATAGGCATAGATTGTTGAACATATGCAACAATCACATATATTTCTCCAAATGATAGAAATCTGTTCTTTCATGAATTAACCCTTCCTATTACTTTCTCTATCAGGTCCTCAAAATGATATTTGTTTCTCCTTTCATAAAATACCGACCATCCTAAATAAATGAAAGGAAAATTTCCTTGTTTGATTCCTGTTATTCTCCTTATCTGTCTATACACACCAACTGGTATGTTATCATGAAGGTATAACAAAGATTTGTCCAAATTAACCATTTGCCTAGACACACATTCATATCTTCTTAAAACTTTCATCATCTCACTTACAGAACTGGGGTTCCCTAAAAAAAAGAAGGATTGTGTCATTTACATATGACAGATGATTAATATAAGAAATAGTTTTTTTGAAGTCCATATCCCTTATATTCATGATCCTTAAATAATCTATTCAATCCATTGTCTAGAACTTCTGCTGCTATGATGAAAAGATTTGGAGAAAGAGGGTCTCCCTATTTCAGTCCCCTACTGGATTGAAAGAATCCATATGATTGTCTATTCATTAGTACTGAATACCAATTGTTTGGCATAAGTCTCCATATATTGTCAATCAGAACTTCTGAAAGCCCAATCTTCTTAACACTTTTGTGAGAAATATCAAGGAGACCCTATCATTAGCCTTAGCCATGTCCAGCTTTACCACCATATTATGAAGTTTGTTTCTCCTGTTGATATCCCTAATGATTTACTGAGTTAATACTACATTCTCTGAAATGCTTCTTCCTTTCATAAAACCAGTTTGGTTGAAAGTTATGATTCCAGGATCAATTTTGTTAGCCTAACATGAATAACTCTATGTCACGACCCAAGAATTAGATCGTGATAGTGCCTACTGTTGAAAGTTATGATTCCAGGATCATTTTTGTTGGCCTAACATGAATAACTCTATGTCACGACCCAAGAATCAGATCGTCATAGTGCCTACTATCTCACCTACTAGCCAACCTCGTGGCCTAGAGCGAAAATCATTGGGTCGACACTAGCTAACCAGAAGTAATATAAGCAGTAGAATAGTAAGATGAAAGACATATAAAATAAAATACATATATGCAACACCTCCCAGAACTAGTGATTATGACACGATAGAGATAAAGTATACCAAAAGCAATATATACAAGCACTTCAAAGGAGGTAAATACAAAGACCAATTTTCCTTGAATAAAATAGTGCAGAATCTCAACATAACTGGAGAATAGGCTTATCTAGGACGCTGGGAGCTCACATTGATCTCCGAAGTCAACTAGCACCCCTACTCGACACTATCCTGCCTCCTATGATGACTAAGAAATTATCTAAATCACGAAAATGGTACAATAGTGTAGCATGAGTACCAACAACATAAGGTACCCAGTAGGCATCATAGGCTGATAAGGCTTAACCAAATACAAGTAACACACAACAAGTAAGTAAAATAGGTCATAAGAAAATAAGTAAAATAGTACAGAAAGAAAATCATAACTATAAGTAAACCAAATAAAAGTAACTATGATAAGTCTAAGTACTCAGCCTCACCAAGATGCATCTAGCACTGCTAGCTCAAAAAACAAGTCCCCGGAAATATTCCTGATGTCCAGCTCTACTCAACTGACAGTAGGATGAATACACTAAGAGAGAAAGAAGCATAAATGTAAAGGAAAAAAGAATAATAGATAAAAAACCAAGTAGTGCCCCATCCCACAGCTAGATACATACAGAAAGGTACAAACATAACCTACCTGACACCCCATCCCCCCAGTAGGAACAAGCAGGGAAATAAGGCCAAGCGTGACTTCCCCCAAAAGCCCACAAGGCACAAATATGTGCTAAAAGGATGAATGTAAAGGGGGTAAAATGAATAAACACACTCAAACCAGATACCCCAGAGGTCCAATCCCAAACACTAAATCGGGTACCCGCCCCGCGGGACCACTTCCCAAATATAACACCGGGAACCCCGCTAGCAGGGAACCCACCTTTTAGAGGTATTTCCTCCAATCTATGAGCTGGGAACCTTGCTCCGGATCCCTACTTAGGGCCCCACCCCTAAAGGAAGGTCCTACCTCCCAACACAGATCTGGGAGACCCCACTCTGCCCATATAATCACCTTGTGGTACATATAATATAAGAAAAACCAGATTTTAGTTATATATTTATGAAAAATAGTACATAAAATCTCATGATCACGGAAAACAAGTCATTATGTCAATTAAGAAAAAGTCCTTTGTATAATATATTTTACCCCTTACAGGTAGTAAATCACCCTATGGGCCACAACCATCCACATGTATTGCAATATGCATACACACGAAGACAACCAAGGAAAATAAAAGGCCCGTTCGAAGTCTAGGAAAGGATAGAACCGAATATCTAAGCACACATATTACTCGAATAGTAAAACAACAGTACAACCT
The DNA here is from genome assembly GCA_039654485.1 of Withania somnifera. Classification (NCBI taxonomy): domain Eukaryota; kingdom Viridiplantae; phylum Streptophyta; class Magnoliopsida; order Solanales; family Solanaceae; genus Withania; species Withania somnifera. The sequence continues at coordinate 5,847 of JBDJHY010171972.1, forward strand.
TAATACTATAGCCACACAACTTCCCCTGTTAGGCCGAGCACACTATTTTGAGCATATAGCCAACTACTACCCATGCAAGCCCTAAATAGGGTAAATAAACATAGAAAGATAAGGAAAGGTATACAGACTACTAGCCTAAACCATAGACTAGCTATCCTCCAAAAGGTACTTAATACAAGTCCATCCTAAAATTTTGGAAAGCATAGCCTACAAGAAAGCTGACGAAAAGCTCCTTTAAGTCATGCACACAGCTTGAATGGCTTTAGAAAAAATTATAATAGGCTAAAACTACCAAAAACAATGTCTAAGGGTCAAAAGGTGAAGTTTAACACCCATATTGCATAGTACCAATCGGGTCAGAAATCGAACTTAAAAATGATACCGTGGGCCCTATAAATGAGAAAAATAAACTAAAAATATTATCACAAATCCTCATCTAAAGGAACTCGTGGTTCGAAAATGAGCTCAATCAGACCTCTGTAAGGTCCTCAATTGGCCAACAAAAGTTTATGCATAGCTAACCAAAGGTTCAAGAAGAAAGAACACAAATTACTCACGAAGATGTATTATAAACCGATAGAAATTCTCTCAAACCATCCCCAACAAAACCTTCTTGACACCCCCCCCAAAAAAAAATCAAAAAAAATTATAATTAAGAACTAAGAAAACATATGTTTGATCGCTCCAATCTTACACCATCTCAACCATTGAGATCCCAACATATCTCGATCACAACCAAAATTATTTGGCATTTTGGGGCCAAACAAAATTGTCAAAATTTAGTTCTGAGCTCGTCTTGAAGAAAAGTTGACTTTGGTCAACGAGCACTTAGTTTTAGGCTCTAAAATAGGCAATTTGAGATATTTCTCAACCAAGTCACCAAGGATTCGGACTGCCGGTCCTATTAAAGTCATAAATGACATAGGGCAACTACTGAAACACTCTCGAATGCAAAATGTCGTGTATTTATCATAAATGACCATGAGGGTCATTACAACTTCCACTACTAAAAGGACTTTCGCCCCCAAAAGTCAAGTAAAAACATGAAATAAATGGGAAGAGAATGTACTTGATGCCTTAACCATCTATGGATATTGATTCCGCATCTCACTTTGATCTCCCAAGTAGCTTCCTCGACCGAAAGGTGACTCCACTGCACCTTAACCATTGGAATCTCCCTGGAACTCAACTTTCTTATATCCTTAGCCAAAATTTTCTCAGGATCTTCAACAAAGGACAAATCCTTATCTAGCCACACTGAATCCTCTTGAATGAAATGAGAATAATCGGTAATATACCTCTACAACATAGAAACATGGAATACCGAATGAACAACTGAAAGAATAGGAGGTAAGGCCAACCTATAGAAAACATCACCCACTCTCTCCAAAATCTCATATGGATATACTTGGGACTAAGATTTCCCCTCCTACCAAATCTCATCAAGCGTAGAACATATTTGCAAAAACACCTTATTACCAACTCCAAACTAACGAAGCCTACGATCAATGTAGCTCTTCTGCCTACTTAGGGCTGCCCTTAACCTATCCTGAATAAACCAAACTTGATCAAGTGAATCACATAACAAGTCTGTGGAATGGGCTATAGCCTCAAAACCATCAAACCACCCAATAGGTGATCTACACCGCCTACCATACAATGCTTCAAATGGTGCCATCTTAATGCAAGAGTGATAGATATTATTATAAGAGACCTCAGTTAATGGTTGTTGCTGATCCCAAGCACCACCAAAGTCAATCACACAGGCCCTTAATATATCCTCCAACACCTGAATAGTCCAGTTGGATTGACCGTCAGTCTACGGTACTCAAATGAACTTATATACCCAAGTCTCGCAGAATAAACCTCCAAAACTGCAAAGTGAACTGGGTGCCTCTGTTGGAAATGATAGATAAAGGAACACGATGCAATCTAAACACCTCACAAATGTAAATTTAATCCAAAGGCTCAACATTACAAAAAGAATGAGTACGAATAAAGTGTGCTGACTTGGTCAGCCTGTTAACAATGACCCAAATCATATTGAAACCTCTTCTAGTCTGTGATAATCCAGAAACAAAGTCCATAATCACTCTCTCCCACTTCTAGGCTGGAATATGGAGTCTTTGCATCAAACCACCTGGTTGCCGATTCTCATACTTAAACTACTGATAGTTTAAACACTTAGATACATACTTAAAAATATCCCTCTTCATCCCACTCCACCAACACAACTATCACAAATCACGGTACATCTTGCCCCACATGTGTACTAATATGTCATTGATAAATACAATAATAAAAGGGTCTATATAGGGCTTGAGCATCTTATGCATCAAGTCCATACAGGCTTTAGGAGCATTGGTCAACCAAAAATACATGACCTAGAACTCATAATGACCATAGCGATTCATGAATGCTCTCTTTATGATGTACACTACATGAATCCTTAGTTGATGATACCTTGACCTTAAATCATCATAGAAAACACTACCTTACCTTAAAGCTGGTTAAATAGATCATTGACCCTTATTATTAGATGTCTTTTCATAATTATCACCTTGTAAATTTTTTGATAATCTATATAAATACTCATCGACCCATCCTTCTTATTAACAAACAACATAAGATCACCATAAAGAGAAACACTCAAAAAAATAAACCCCTTATGTAGAAGATCCTGAAGCCGAACCTTCAGGTCCCTCAACTTGGAAGGAGACATATGATATAGAGTAATCGGTATAGGCTTAGTACCTGACTCCAATTGAATAGGAAAGTCAATATCAGGTAGGTCAGTTAGAAAAACATCCAGAAACTCAGAAATAATATGAACATACTTGGGAGAAGGAGTGTTAACTCCAATGTCGTGAACGTAAGCTAAGTATGCTGGACACCCAATCGTCACCAGCTAACTAACCTGAAGCTAGGAGATGATCTCTATTGGTGCACAACTAGTAGTTCCCTGCCACTAAATTGGGGATACACTTTGCAAGGCTAAGGAAATAGTCTTTGTATATCAATCAGAAATCGTACAGTGAGGGGATAACTAGTCCATGCCTAGTATAATATTGAAATCTAACATATATAATAACAATAGGCTGGTACATGTATCAAACCCTCAAACAGAGACCAAACATGACCTCACAACCTGATCCACTACTAAAAAGTCGCCTACTGGGGTAGTAATAGATATAGGTATAGATAAAGGCTCACTACCAACCCCAAACATGGTGAAACATAGGAAGATACATATGACTAAGTTGAACAAGGAATAAAAAAGATTAAGGATGATCTATGACATAACAAAATTGTACCTATGATCACAGTATCCGAGGCCTCTACCTCTGGCCTACCTGGAACAACATATAACTGGCAACCACTACTACCACCATCGTTCATACCTCACTAACCTCCATCATAAGCACCTCTACCCTATTTCTCACCTCTAGCTGGTGGCGACACTGATTTGAATTATTAAATTGGCTATGGAGTCATCTGAAGCGTACTCCTTTAGGGATAGTCTCTAGAATAATGGCCTATAATACCACACTTATAACACACCCCTAATGGCCTATTTTTTTCGCAAACCATGGCCTTAAAGTGAATGGACACACCGGCTTGAAGATCTAGAACTCTAGATAACAGCCTGAAAGATGGTGTACTGAGGCCTAGCTGAAATGGCTAAGTGATCTGAATAGAAGCTTGTACATGCCTACTATAATGGCCCTACTAAGGAGCTGTCGATAACCATTGGCCCTAGAATGTAACCTACTAAAACTCCCTAATATTAAGTCCTCTAATCACCATGCTAGTAAACCTCATGATAAAGAGACTCCATGGTGTAAGCATGATAGACTATGATCTTAAAGTACAACCCATTTGACACCAATAATGTTATAAACTCTCGGAGCCTATCTCTCAATCCACAAGAAAATCTACAAACTTACTCCTACACTATAGGCATTAGATCGACTCCATACATTGATAATTGGTCCCTTTATCCCAATACAAGAACTTCTAAATAACCTCTCATAAAACTCTTACCACATGAACTGAGGCGATCCCGCTGTCCTATACACCATCGGAGGTCTCCGGCATAACTTCCCTGCAACCCTCATATAAAACATGGTGTCATCGACCCCATTTGACTTTAAAGTATCATGGTTTCTAAGCCTATCCTCTCACTTATCTTGAACTCATGGGAACTCTCCCTAGGACAACATATGAATAGTGGAGGATCCAATAAAAAAATCTCATAAGGACCTTCTTCATTGAATATGTTATAGCTGCCTGAGGTGCTCTGTTGGAGCAATGACCGATATAGGTAGGACTTGAATAGGAAGAGAGACTTCTACCTATAATACAGAAGAAGCCACAGTAGTGGGCTACACTCCAAAATTTGATGCACCCAAAACTTCCCCCTAGGTAGACGTCTGGGCTTTGTCTATCAGTGGACCCCTAAATGCACTAAGTAACTGCCATAGTAAAGCTCTGATGTTTGTAGTGGGAAATAGAGCTGGTTATGCCTGTGATGATCCTGGGCCCATTGGAAGCTAATAAAAAATTGGTGCAATAGTAATTTATGGAGTCCCTAACGGTGTTGTAACCCTTGTAGGGACTGAAGTATGGCCCAATGCTAGAACCCAAGATGATGGATCAGAGGCTTACCACCGTCCATAATCATTTACCGCGTGTATGCCATATGCAAAAGAGTGAAAGAAAATAAATGAGACTCCTAAGAAACCATTTAGGGTAAATGCACGAAATAGGATCAACAAAGTGATTCATTTTCCAAAAATGCCAACATAACTCCCAAAGATAAGACATGGACATCACTGCAATGGTTTACAAGACTCTACTAAAGATTGGCTCTGTAATAATGACATTAGTTGAAACCTAGGCTTTGATACCAAGCTATCACAACCTGATTTCTCAGGCCGTGATGGCACATACTATCCCTCTGTAGGTGATAACACTCAAATTATACCTCCAAATAAAACATAAATGGTCGTTGATCACATATAGAACCCGACTAGGTTGGAGTGTATCCGACAGGGAATATGGTTTCAAATTCAAGTCTTATGATAATACTTAATCACGTAGTCAATTATTTCTAGAAGACATAAAAGTAAATAAGGGGGATTATTTGTTAAAATAATAACTCCTTGCAACCAAATTCAAATATTGATTAACATATATTGTAGTGGAGTCCAAGTAATGAGAAAAACCTTGGATTATGTTCACCAGGGATTTGACAAATCTTCGAACTATAAACAATAATGGTCTTGAAATATTTTATAAATGTAGAGTTATTTATAGAAACAGTGCTATTTATGTATGTGTTTTTCAACATATGATCCTAGATAAATCACTATTACACCCTCTCAGATTGTAAAAGAGTGTAATATTTTTATCATACTAACTCAAGATAATTATTCTTGTTACAACAATAATCATTAGACGATGGTTACTGCCACAAATTTCTTATCATAATCTCAACTCCTAGGTTTACCCATAGGATTAGTAATAATTGAACCTAGGCATGTTCTAGTGCTTAAAAACACCAAAAATTAGTTAAGTTGTAGAGATTATGTATGTGTACACTCGTTAAGATGTAAGAACCATGTTAGAATGTAACTCTAGATTTGCTTCACCCATGGATTCCACAATCCTAGAGTTGGGGGTTTAGTTACTCATGATCATGAATACACTACAGTAAAAGGAATAGTTAATAAACATCACACCAAGAAATTATTCTTCAAACTGATGGTAGATTACAAATAATGATACGAAAACTCTCACAATTTGGTTTCTGGAATAGAAGAGAATAAAACATGCATAATTTGAACTTTCCTCTAAACTATGTTATGAAAAACTCTATTATGAATGATGTCTCAATAAAATAACCTAATACAAATATTTATAGTGCATGGGTACATGTTTAATATTCAAAACGTGGAACTAATTACCGTTTATCTTAGTGTGAAACCTTAGGAGAATCGTCTGTCCCCAGACAAGCCATCCATTCCTTCTGTATGTCTCATTTCTTAAACAGTGCATTTTGACTTGGATGGAACCCAATAGGATGAGACATCCAAGGTTAGACGGTTCATCCAATCCTTCATTTCTTCTTACTCAACACTATGGACTCAATGTTGGATGGTTCATCTGATCTTGGACGAACCGTCCATTTTTGGATGATTTCATCCTTCTTAAACATTTGATTTTTCCTTGTACAACTCAACTTGGGTGAGTTGTCCAAGGCTGGACGAAATGTCCAATGTATCTTCCAAACTCCAATTTTTCCTGCAATTGCTGCAAAGTTTCAGACTTAAACTTTACCCTGCAAATACATAGAAAACGCATCAAATCATACACAAGTTACTCAAGAACATGTATTTTTCCTAGTCTTAAGTTTGATATGTGATGTAAAATACGGTCATATCAGTAGGTAAACAAACCC
>JBDJHY010171982.1:0-12309 GCA_039654485.1 Withania somnifera
TTCTTGACCAGATTGAGCTTCAGTATGATTCAGTTCAGGTTTGTGAGGGTCTTTCAATTGTTGAGGATATAATGTTGGTTTTGGATAGAGAGGTGAGAAAGTTAAGATCTCATGAGATTCCCATAGTTAAGGTGAAATTGAGGGATTGTAACATTTATGAGGCTACTTGGGATTATTTGCACTTGTTCAAACCTTTAGGTACTTTTGTGTTTTGAGTTTCGGGGACGAAGGTCCTTTTTAGCAGTGGATATTATAATGACCCTTCTTGTCATTTTTGTGATCTCGTATTTTCTTGCATTATAGAGCTTTTCTACAGCGATCCTAAGTCATTTGTGACTTACCAGAATTGGTGGCTTAGTTCTCTTGTCATTTATTTGGCGGTTATGTCCATTTCTTGTTTTAGAGCCTTTAGTATTGAAATCATTGACTTTAATCAACATTCTGTGAAAATAACTCGAAATTGAATTATGTTTGTTCCATTAGCTCTAGAACATGGATTTTGGTCTAGTTGGACTTTGGTTCGAGTCTAGGAGCTTTGGTTGTGAGTTTTCCTCAAAACTTCATGATTTATGTGCTTTATGTTTCCTAAGTGGAACTTGGGTAGTCATATTTCGATTGAAGCCTCAAATTGAAAATCCGACCGAACCATCAGATCTGAAATTTCGAATTTTGGTTAGGTTAGTTGTTTGTTCAGGTTCCAGACCAGTCAGCCCCATGTTGACCATATTTTGACCCTAGCTGTTTTCATAGCTTTATGGGTATTTTTGGAATCATATTAACGGCTAGATTATGTGTTTGTCAGTTGAGTGATCGTTGGAGTTCGTTTGGCAACTTTTGATGATTTGGAGAAATCCAGGCATCTTTAACACTGTATTTATGAGTTTTTCTATGGAGGACAGGTAGGCTATGCTTATAAGCTTAGACTGGGCTTATATGAGGAATAATTATGATAAATAGACGTCCTTGGGTTGGATTTCTAGGTTGGAACCCATAACCCTGTCCGATCTTTGAGTCCGCCTCTTGATTATGTATTGTTGTTGCATATGTGATGATAATTACCTTGCGACCCTGAGTGGTCTTGATAGACTCTGGAACATAAATGGTGGGTAACTAGGAATGTCTGTGAGCCCTAGGGATCGACTTGGCTGGTTATACGTGTTGTACATATTATGCCTATGCAGGGTTATAGGACTTGCTTGCGATATTACTTGCGGTTGAGCATATCATCACGAAAACATGTTTTATTGCATTAGTTTCTACTATTTTATATGAAAAGCATGATATCACTGATTTTAAAACCTTGCATGGGCTCATAGGTCCATTTCTGGTATTATGAGATTAAAATGAACAATTTGAGATATCTTTACCAATTTTCAATAATTAATGAGATATGAAGACTTAACCATTTTTTTTAGATATTAATAGGCTCGATGAAGCTCAAGTGCTAGACTTTGATTATTCATATCGATTTAGAATTTAGGAATCCCAGTGATTGTGCATACCTATTTAGTCTCGATGAAGCTCGAGCTACCTATATTGAGGGTTTATACCATCTCCAGACTTGGTAAAGCCTAAGCATCTATTGCGGTCATAATATCACCGGACTCGATGAAGCCTAGGCATCTATGAAAACCATATTGATTTAGATACGCGGAAGGCTAGAAAAATTGTGCATGCACATATATTATGAGATAGCAGTAGAGACCTAGATAATTGTTTATATGATATGTGGGGAGGCCCTCCATGGACCCTGTTGACCCTTCAATCACTTGTATCTAACCTGGAGAGGGGTATACAGTATGATTACAAGTATACATGGAAGTCCTTCCATGGGTATTCTTCCTACCGAACCTATGAGTACCGTTGGGGAGCATACACCGTTATACTTCACACTTACCATTTGTATTCATATTTATGTTTTGTTTGTTGTACTTGCATTAATACCTTCTAGTTGTATGGGCGTCCAGGGGGTAAGATTTACTTGTTTGTATCTCTCGGTATTATGGGTGCCGTGGAGACTCTCTTTTACTTATTAATGATTCCTTTTAATTGTTATGAGATAGAATTGTAATTGTGGGCTTCCTACCATGACTCATTTAGTGATATATGTGTTGTCGGTTATCCTTCATTGTCTCTTTACTTGAGGTTACCGAATATATTGTTGTATCTATTATTTATTTATTTTCTTGATAGTTGCGCATGGGTTCATGTATGTTTTCTTCTCTCTTTGCCCGAACCTTCCTTGTTGGTGGCTAGGAACTTAGGATATTTACTTGTCTTATCCTATTAGCTAGCCTTATTATAATCTCTATTTGTTGATCTCTATGACTTGTATCCTTTATCAGATTATTTACTGCCTTTATTTCTTATATATTCCCAGTCGACGTAGCCTACTGGGTACCCATTGTTTTGGTACTCATACTACACTTTTGCATCATGTTGATGCAGATCCTAGTATAGGTGATCAACATGATTCTTGATCAAACCTTGTTCTTTTTCTGAGGTAGAAGACTTCTCCTTACTTTAGCTTCTCTTTTATCTTTACCATTATCTACTTTTTGTTATTGCATCGAGATAGATATTGTATTCCAATTTTAGATATTGTACTCTTGTCTAGAGGCTCATGTACTTGGATCGTTGGTTTTGGGCTTGTTGTTGATTGATTATGAACTTCCTTTTATCCATGTCCTTTATTTATTTATATATTCCGCATTTAGTTTAATTTCATGCCTTTTATGATTTTTTGGTGGTTATCTTAGTGGGATATAGGTTCCCTAATAACCTGAAAAATTGGTTCGTGACATCGGTGCAGTTGTGAGCTTCTCTTTCAAACATTCAAAAACCCACAAGCATTGTTCATTAAAGTAAAATTTTGCATCCTTCTCCAAGAGTTTACAAAGAGGGAAAGTAACCTTGGATAATCCTTCTCAAATCTCCAATTGAACCCCGTATTGCCTAGGAATCTCCTCACTCCCTTTGCGGAAGTTGGCACGGGAAATTTTGAGATCATTTTAATTTTTCTTGGTCTACTTGGATGCCCTTTTCAGATATCTTATGTCCGACAACTATCCCTTCTTTCATGATGAGGTGACGTTTCTCCCAATTTAGCTTGAGATTTATCTCTTCTCACCTTTTTAACACTTGGGCCAAATGTACCAAACATTAATCAAATGAGTCCCCCACCACGGAGAAGTCGTCCATAAAGATTTCAATGCGATCCTCAACCATATCTGAAAAATGGGATATCATGCACCTTTGAAATATAGCCGGTGAATTATAAAGACCGAAAGGCATCCTTTTTGAAGAAAATATCCCATAGGGGCATGCTAAATTGGTCTTTTCTTAATCCTCCGGGGGTGATAGAGATTTGGTTGTACCCAGAGTACCCATCAAGGAAACAATAGAATGCCTTCCACACAAGACTATCAATCATTTGATCAATGAGTGTAAGTGTGAAGTGATCTTTCCTTGTCCATGAGTTTATATTCCAGTAATCCATACACACTCTCCATCCAGTTACCAACCTTGTAACAATTAACTCATCCTTGTAATTTGGCACTACTGTGATTCCACCCTTTTTTAGTATACCTTACATTAGGCACACCTACTTACTATCGTATATTGGACATAAGATCCCTGAATCTAGCCACTTGATGATTTCCTTTTTGACAACTTCTTGCATTGGCAGGTTCAACTGCCTTTGATTTTTAATTGAGGGAACACATGCATCTTCTAGTTGGATCTTATGAGTGCATATTCCAAGGGAAATCCTAATTACGTCGGCTATGGTCCACCCAATATCTCTAATATACCTCCTTAAATTTAACAATAAGGCTTCGACTTGTCCTTCTATGAGATCGGAGGAAATGATCACCAAGAGGCACTCGTCATAGCCTAGATAAGAATACCTCAAATGAGAAGGGGGAGGCTTGAGCTGTATGGTTGGTGGCTCTATGATGGATGGTTTGTAAGGTGGTGAGTTGCGATTCTACATGTCCAATTCATTCTTTCTTGGATTGTGAGAGTATGTACCCAAACCGGTTAACACCGCCAGCAATTCATCAAAATCTTCTTACTTCTTCCTTCTTATAATTCAATAGCATCACATCAAAAAATTTACCGCATCCATCAATTTATGATTACAAGGCCACCACTTCATCAATGGAGTCGATCACTAATAACACTTTTAAGTCACTCAGTTGCTTCATGGATGTGCACATATTAAAGGTGACATCCTCATTATTTATTCTAAAAGTTAATTCACCATATTCAAAACCCACTAATGCCCAACTGGTGGCAAATAATGGTAGCTCGAGAATGATTGCCACTTCATAATCTACTTTGCAATCAAGTATAACAAATCGGCGGTAAATATTAATTTGTCAACCTTCACAAATACATTATAAAGAATTCCAAATGGTCATTTAATTGACTAATCTTCCATCAATAGCCTCATTGTAGTTGGATTAGGTGGACCTAAACCAAGATTATTGAATATAGAAAAGGCCATCAAGTTAATGATTTCCCCCAAATCACATAAAGCTTTTGCAAATTCATATAACCCGATGGTGCATAGAATTGTGAAAGCACCCGAGTCCATCTTCTTTACCACTATGATACAAGAAATGATCACACTACAATAATGTGATACTTCCACAGTTTTGAAATCCATATTCCTCTTCTTTGTCACTAAATCCTTCATGAACTTAGCATAGCCCGAAATTTGTAACAAAGAACCGATCAAAGGGATGTTGATTGATAAACTCTTGAACATGACTAGGAATTTGCTAAATTGATCATCGTCCCTCTTTTTCTTTATCCATATAGGAAATAGGTGCGTGTCCCCTGAAGTAACCAAGGGATTTGTGGGTGCCTATTCCTTTCACTTTATTAATTTCTTCTTCTTCAAGTACTAGCATCTTGTCATCCCTTCGTTCAATTTCCAATAGGGGTTGTATATGTGTCCGAGTATTACCCTTTATCTTGAATGGTTTCTACCTGGATATGCGGTTGAATATTATTGTATGTAGGCCTTATATGTGTCCACATATTACCCTTTCTCTTGAATGGTTTCTGTGTAGGTATGTGGACTGGTATGAGGCCGTATATGGACGAATGTAGTCCCCATATGACAATTTTTGTCACTTAATATTTCGCCTTCACTCCTTTATCCCTGTTCTTCTACCTGTGACTTTGTACCAAACAAAAACAAGTAAAATCAAAGTTAAAACAACAACAAACACTGGGGATGCCTTCCAAGAAGCACCGTAGTTAATGTTATGGAACAACGTGGAAATGGGTTTGGTTTTGCCTCGTCGAGGTAGAGAACCTCTACCATTGATACTTCCCTAGTTTATCCCATGTAGGTCATCACACGTTGTCCATTGAACTTGAACTTGATGCCATCTTTTCCTTCTAACTCTATAGCTCTATGGGTGAAAACTTGTACCACCTTGAAGTGTCTGGACCATTTGGACTTAAGTTTATATAGGAACAACTTTAGCCTTGAGTTAATAAACAAAACCATGTCTCCCACCTTGAGTTCCCGCTTGAGGAGCTTTTCTTCATGCCATCTTTTCATGCACTCTTTATACAAAACAGAGCTTCATGGACCCTCAAGAAAAATTCATTAAGATCATTCCATTGTCCTACTCTTGACCGGGATGCATCCTCCCAATTGAGATTCAATATCTTCAATGCCCATAATTCTTTATGCTCCAGCTTCACTAGTTGGTGGAAAGCCTTTCCAAAAATAACTTTTTAGGGAGACATCCTGATAGGGGTTTTGAATATCATTCAGTAATCCCAAAGGTCATCATCTAACTTCCTCTCCCAATCGATTCGATATGCATTTACTATTTTTTCCAAGATGCTCTTGATTTATCTATTTGATACCTCAACTTGATCGCTCATCTAAGTGTAGGGTGGAGTGATCCCATGATGTTTAACTCCATACTTTGCCAACAATTCACCCAGTAAATGATTGTAAAAGTGTGACCCTTACTCTAATAATGGTCCATGGAGTCCTAAACCTTGAGAATACATTCTTTTTGAGGAGTTGGGTCACCCCCTTGCCTTCATTGGTGGGTAATGCAACAAATTCCACCCACTTGCTCACATGATTTGGTGCAACCAAGATTTAGTTTTTTCTAAAAGGATCTCACAAACATGTGATGTGGTTTTCGTGTTGCTATAGAACCCCTTCCCCCCATGGGGGATGAATGACATTCTTCAAGAATAAATCCCACTTCTTTTTCTGAGACACACCGATGGATAACATTGTTGACACATATATTAAATAGGTATAGGTCATCCCACAAGTAACTGTTTACATCAAGAAGGAACTTCTTTCATTAATAGAAAGTAAGAGCTTTAGAAGGAGGTTGCATGCTAGATAACTTGCAAAGTCAAAAAACCATGGTGCACTCCATCCTCTAGAGCCATCATATACTCATTGGCGAAGGACTCCATAATTTCAAGTTCCTTTACCCCTATTCTATTTACCTCAAGCCGGGATAGATGATCCACTACTTGATTTTAATAACCCTTTCGATCCTTGACTTTAAAGTCAAACACTTGTAATAAAATAGCCCACCGAATCAAGTGGGGAGTGGCATATTTTTCTTCATCAAGTAGTGGAGTGCCTCATGATCGGTGTGGTACCTTGGTTCCTAAGAGATAGGCATGGAACTTCTCAAAATCATACATAATAGCCAATAATTCTTATTCTGTGACCATGTAATTCTTTTGTGCCTCCTTCAACGTTTTGATTGACTACCAAGTGGAAGATCTTATCCTTCCAATGACCTAAAATAGCCTCAAGTGCTACCCTACAAGCATTACATATTAACTTAAAGGGTTGGTACTAATAGGGTGCTATGATGATCGGTGCCGGTGGTGTGCTTCCCTTTCAAACATTCAAACGCCTTCAAGAATTCTTCATTAAACTCGAGTTTTGCATTCATCTCCAAGATCTTACAAAGAGGGAAATAAACCTTGGAGAAATGCTTCATAAATTTCCGATAGAACCCCACGTTGCCTAGGAAGCTCCTTATTCCCTTTATGGAAGTTGGGTGGGGAAATTTAGAGATCACTTCAATTTTTGTTTGGTCCACTTGGAGCCCCTTTTCGAAGATTATGAGAACTATCTCTTCTTTCACCATGAAGTGACATTTTTCCCAGTTTAACATGAGATTTTTATCCACGCCTTTTAAACACTTGGACCAAATGTGCAAACTTTGATAAAACAAGTCCCTCATCCTGGAGAACTCAGCCACGATGATTTCAATGGAATCCTCTACCATATTCAAAAAAGGAACATCATACACCTTTGAAATGTAGATGAGGCACTACAAAGACCGAAGGGCATCCTTTTAAAAGAAATTTTCCATAGAGAATGGTAAAAGTTGTCTTTTCTTGATCCTTCAGGGTAATAGAGATTTATTTATACCCACAATACCCATCAAGGAAATAATATAATGCCTTCAACGCAAGATGATCAAGCATTTGATCAATGAATTAAAGTGGGAAGTGATTTCCTTGACTATGAGTTTAGCTTCAGATAATCCACACTCGCCATCCGGTTACAACCTTGTAAAAATCAAATCATCCTTTGCATTTTGCACCACAGTGATTCCATATTTTTGTACACATTGCACCAGGGACACCAACTTACTATTGGAGATTGGATACACTACCCCTGTGTCAAGCTGTTTGATGATTTCTTATTTGAGAACTTCTTGTATTGGTGGGTTCAAACTGCTTTGATTTTCAATCGAGGGTACACATGCATCTTCTAGTTAGATCTTGTAAGCATATATCCCCCAGGGAATCCCAATTATGTATGCTATTGTCCACCCAATAGTTGTAATGTACCTCTTCAAATTTGACAATAAGGCTTCAACTTGTCCTTCCATGAGATTATAGGCAATGATCACTGGGAGGGACTCGTCAGCACCTAGATACGCATAACAGAAATGAGAAAGGAGAGGGTTAAGATCCAAGGTTGGAGACTCTATGATAGATGGTTTAAAAGTTGGTGAGTTATGATTCTCCAAGTCCAAGTCAAGCTTCCATGGATTGTGAGAGTATGTGACCAAACCGATTACTGCTACCATAAATTCATCATAATCCTCTACTTCTTCCTTCTCATAATTCAATTGAACAATGGCTAAAGATTCGTTGCATCCATGAATTTTGAGTTTAATACCACCATTTCATCAATGGAGTTGATTACCATAACACTTGCAAGTCAGTTGGTTGGTTCGTGCATTTTCACACTTTGAAGGTGACTTCCTCATTATTCACTCTAAACTTTAATTCAGCAGATTTAACATCTATCAATGCCCTATTGGTGTCTAAGAATGGCCTCTCAAGAATGATTGGCACTTTATAATCCACTTAGCAATCAAGTATAACAAATTTTTAGGAAAAAATAAATTTCTCAACTTTCACCAACAGGTCATAAAGAATTCGAACCAGTTATTTTATTGACCAATCGGCCATTAATAACCTCATCATAGTTGGTTTAGGTGACCCTAACCCAAGATTCTTGAATATAGTAAAGGGTATCAAGTTTATTCTTTCCCCCAAATCACATAAATCTTTTGTAAATTCATATACCTCGATGGTGCATGGAATGGTGAAAGCATACGGGTATTTCTTCTTCACTGGTGAGCTACAAAACATAATCACACTATAATAATAAGACACTTATACCATTTTGATATCCATATTGCTCTTTTTTGTCACCAAATCCTTCATGAACTTAGCATAGCCTGTAATTTGCAACAAAGTATCAATCAAAGGGATGTTGATGGATAAACTCTTGAGCATCGATAGGAATTTTCTAAATTGAGCATCGTCTCTCTTCTTCTTTGGACATTAAAGAAATGGGGGTGGGTCCATTGAATCAACCATGGGATTTGTAGGGGTCTCATTCCTATTCACTTCATCAATTTTCTCTTTTTCAAGTGATGGCATCTTTTCCTCTCTTCTTTTAATTTTTAATAAGGGTATCTCTTTCTTTTCATCGAGGCACGAATCACTGACAACCTCTTAAGTATTCTTTATCTGTTTTGAGGGTTGATATTCGTTCTTCTTCTTAGCCTTTTTCAGCTATGATCCACTTCATCGTTACCTAGGACCTTTCCACTCTGTGTGGCGATAGCCATGATATAAGCATTGCCCTTTTTCAGATTGTCGATCATGTCACTAGGATGAATCCCTCTTTGACTTGGATTAATAAAGGTATATATTTTTCCCATTTGTGCCTCAAATTTCTTAATGGATGGAGAATTGGAGGCTACTATTTGGTTCATGTACTTGAGGCTTTTATCCAGGCCATAAAAAAATTACGAATTTTTACATGCATTTCCTCCCCCTTGGAGTGATTGTTTATTGGCTGAGACCTTCTCCCTATCTCTAGGAGGAACATATTTCCCATACCTATTTGATCTCTATCTCACCACCCATCATTTTTGTCTTTCTAATTCCCTTATCGACCTAGATTTTCCAATTTCTATCGCGCTTACTGTCTCTTAATCTATCTTCACAGATTGTATCATGACCATTATTCCAACCTTGATTATCATACCCTTGAATGGTTTGACAAACCCTCGCTTGGTTTGCTAGAAAGTAAGCATCTTCTTCATAACCGAAGTCACTATCCTCATATTGATGCCTATTATAACTTCCACCTTATATCTATGGCTTTCACACTATTTGTGCCTGAGTTCATGACATGCTTTGTGAGAAAATCAACATGATTTATTAACTTTGCAATATTTTTGTCCATTTACTCATTTTATTTTTGTTTATTACAAGAGATACTAGTAGAGGAAGACCCCATGGCCACCTCGTCTTATTTATTCTACCACGCTCGATTGGTCTTGAATATGTTATCAAGCAATACCTTTTCCACTCTAAATGATGGATCCATCAAGAACCTTCAGCTCGATTATGAACAAGCTCTTTGTTATCTTTCTTTAATACTTTGTAGAAACTTTCCTACAATACTTGGTCGGAGATGCCATGTATGGGACACTTTTAGAAATTTCTTGAGTCTTTCCCATACCTCATGTAATGGCTCAAAATCCTTTACCAAAAATTGTGAATTGCATCCCTGAGTTGGAGCATTGTTGATTGTGGAAAGAACCTTTCCATAAGTTCCTCAGTAATCTCATTCCATGAAGTGATGGAGGCCTTAGGAAGTTCTTCTAACCACGTAGTGGCCTATTCCCTAAGAGAAAATTGGAAAAGTCTCAAATAGATGGACTGTTGGGAAATGTTGGCTATATTGAACGGTTGACATACTTCCACAAAGTTCTTAAGGTTCCTATTAACTTTACTCTTGGGAAATGTTGGCTATATTGAACGTTTGGTATACTTCCACAAAGTTCTTGAGGTTCGTATTAACTTCTTCTTGGTCTTACCCTCGAAATATTCTCTTTATTTGGAGTAAGTAAAGCATGGTACTTGTGATGTGAAACACTGCATTCGCCTTGGTAGGAGGCAATTGTATAGAACTAGCCGAGGGTTCAAGGACTCTTTCATCCTTATACTCCTGATGAAAGGATCTACTACCACATATACTCATGGCATCACAATCTACAATGTACAAAAATAGAAAGAAGGTAAATTATACATACAATTACAATACAAGAGTGAATCAAGACACCAACAAGGAAAATAAAAAAAATCTATTGGAAATAATGCTATATTTGATAATGCTCAAGTCTACCTACATACACGTAGTCGTTGTAAATATAATTAACCAAATAAGAATCGGGGTCAAACCACAAGGAAATGATCTTAGATTTTACCTAGAAGTGTGATGATTTTTTGTATTCTTCTAATATATTAAACTCAAGAAAAGTAAATGGGGGGAAAGAGTTACAGTATTGTTTTTCGTAGGTGAAGTTTATCCAAATTACATGGTTGAGTCTTTCTTGAATTTGTAAAAATTAGATTAGTGACTTAGGATTTGCGAGACAGAGTTGAGATAATGCAAAGGATGTGTTTAATTAGCTTCCTATTCAACACACATTATGGGTAAAATAGATTTCAAGATATGGTTATGATTTATCAATCCAAAACCTCATTGTGAACTCAAGTTTTATCAAATCGCAAATTATGTCAAATAGATCATCTATATTTCTCAAGTTAGTTAACCTATCTCTAGCATTAGCTATTAAATGAAATAAGTTTTAGGTCTCTAATTATAGTTTCTTCTCTAGGATCTACTGTTCTTACTCAAGCAACAATAGATTCACAAGATATCATTTTTTTCAACCCCCAAACTTATATTGAATCATAAAGAAACTACAAGACCCTTAAAGTAAGTTGAAATTAGAAGGTAGTCAACAACCCCCACATGTTCTTAGCAATCCATCATCACACACACCCAAGAAGGGAGTTTATCTACTCAAAAATAAAAGGAGAGAGAATATACCAAAAGCTTCATATCTATCTTGAGCCATACACGCACAACTTTAATGGTGGCAACCACCCCAATCAAGTCAATATTCTTTATAATAAATGTGAGAGAAAGAAGATCCTTCAAATCTATCTCTCAGTAAGGTTTCTAAAATGTGACAAAATGATGCCTATAAAAATCTAGAAAGAGACTATTTATATTTCTGTAAAAATTAGATCTGGAATAAAGATATCTTTACTCCCGACATTGGCATATGCTGCCGCATATGGGGATATGCGGACAACATATGCCCCGGAGAGGGATGCATATTGGTCCAATGAGTTGCTAGTTATTGGGGGTCATATGTGGACTATTGTCAAGCAATTGCGGATGCAAATAGCCTGACTCTACTCTGGATATCTCCTCTTTTTCTTGCAGCACATCCTGGTCGCATATGTGACCGCATATGACCTTCAAGGGTCCACATTTGCTGCTAGAGTTTGTCTTCACTTCTTGTTTTGACTATTCTTCCAATTTTTGTTCATATTCCTTCCTTTTTTGCTCAATTCTTTAGTTCTTCTTTTGTGACTTTCATGTACCAACCCACAACAACATTTTAATACCTAAATCCTCTTCATAAGTTAAAAAAGTTGGTAAAATATCAACTAATAGAAAACCTGGAAACCCAACTCTAGGACGGTTACTACTATTATTTTAAATAAAAATTCAATCTCATTTCTGTAAGTCATATCCTACTTGACGTCCAAAGCACAAGCTCATAAATACTGGAATAAAGGCTAAATATCTCAAACAACTTTGAAAATGTTCCAACAATAAAAAAAACTAGAAAAATGATAATCTTCACATTAAAGAAGTCAAATGATACCCCTAAA
>JBDJHY010172002.1:0-22041 GCA_039654485.1 Withania somnifera
GGAGACCTTTGGATATTGTATATTTTCTACTGTTGTTGTTCTATACTAGTGGTTCATTTGACATTGACATCGGGTCTTGGGTGTATTCCGCAATCCGTTATTATCTTTAATATGTCTTTTCATATTTATCCGTATTAATTGTAGTAGTCCTCCGCTTCGGCTACGGACTACAGGGTTTGGTTCTCCTGCTGGTGGTATAGTAGGTGCCATCATGATCCGAGAAATTGGGTCGTGACAATTAAGTAGACCAAACTCTATATTCTAGAGCTTATGAAACTGACATAATTTATATACAAGGTCACGAACTCTAGATGACCCCTAGAGTTCCTCAGTTTGAACTTAAAGGCTCCAAAACTCAAAATTCTCAAACTTTTGTATCAAGTCTCATCCCTCACCCAGACCAACCATGGGACCACACATAGGTTGATATAATGGGATTAAGGGAGGGGAAATACAGTCATAATACTTAGTGAATAAAAACATGATCTTTAGTATCATTACAATTGATTTTTAAATCTATTATTTGCTCATTCACTCCTCAACTCCACATTGATTAAATAAAGAGAAAATGCATAAAAAAAATTAAAACTGGTCTCCAAGATTTACTTTAGCACTTTAACTTTGTGGGAATTTAAATATCGGAAGAACTTTTTTTCTAGTTCTTTACAAGAAAAAATAGTTTATTGCCTTTTAAAAGGCTCATTTTATAAGAGATCTCATTTACTCTTAAGATACCCCCTAAATATTTTTCATGTAAATTAAATATCACTTTAAGAATATAACATCAAATTCACAATCGAAAGTGTATCACACACTACCACATCAACGCCGCGTCGAAAAGTATTGATAATAGACAACCATATATATATATATATATAGAAAGTAAGTGGGGTGGAGGAAGAAGAAAATGGATGGGGGTTTGGAGAAGAAACATGAGGCTAATGGTATTATTTTTCTTTTTAATATATATATTCATCCTTCAAAAACAGAAGAAGAGTGTATAATTCATAGCTTTTTAATCTGTATTTTTTCTTTCTTGGAGAAATAAATGAAGGTGGATAGGTGGTAGTGGAATAATTTGTAGATAAAGAAAGGAGTTGGGGATTTTGAAGAATAAGAAATAGTGGGATGAGGCTGGGTATTTGAAGATTATTTTTTTTATCTTTTTAATGTTTGTTTCATTATATACCTAGATAAGTATGATCCATGCTAGTACGAGCTTAATAATTTATTATTATTTATTAAATTTTAAGTGCATTGTATTGTATCAAAATACGAAGAGAAGAGAATTTTATAGTAAGTCTAATGCATCTTAGTAATTTCTCAGGGGCATGTCCTCTAGCATCATACTTGGCGGCCACCTCTTTTGTATTATTTTTTTTCTTGTAACATATGGACAATAAGGGCAATGACCAGGACAAGTAATGGCAGCTCACACTACAAAGTTGGATGATAATTCTCTGCCAATACCACTACTGCTATGGAGGATACACTGAGATCAAATATTCAACATTTGGACACAACTTGGGAACTATATACACTCACTATCATGGAGGCAACATATTAACAATGCAAAAACTTGCGTTGATAGGGAGTTCACAATACCATTTTAGAATATAGTTGTTGATTACATAATATTAATTTTAGCACATTGTTTTACCAAACAAGGATATTCTATAAATCCTAGTTTAGTTATTAGCTTAGATTTGCTTAATTATGCTAGATTTGGCTACTTATGTAAAAAAGTTATTTGATAAATTTATAGTATAACCTAGGCACCTTGCCTAGTGGATTTGAATAAAAAATAGAGATTTAAGACTTTGAAAGCTCTCCTGACACTTATCCACAACTAAAAAGATTCATTTTTATGAGTCGACTTAGTTAACAGAGATGCAATAGAAAAGAAACCACACATGAATCTCCTATAAAACCCAGCTAAACTAACAAAACTCCAAATCTCAGTCAGCAAAGTAGGTCACACCCAATCATGCAGAACCACAACCTTGGTTGTATCAACCATGATACCCTCTTTAGATACCACTTGTCCCATAAATTCCATAAAACTCAACCAAAACTTGGACTTTGAGAATTGATCATATCACTTTTCATCCCGCAATCTATGAAGCATAATCCCCAATTTTCAAACATGATCAATATTTGTCTTGGAATTCACCTAGGTATCATCTATTACAAGAACGAGAAAAATACACCATTCATCAACTCCAGGGCTACAAATGAGGAATTATTAAGCTTAAAAGACATCACCAAAAACTCATAGTTACCATATCTAGTTTGGAAAGTTGTCTTCAGAATATAAAAGGTCTAATCCTCAACAAATTGTACCCGAAACTCAAGTCAATCATAGAAAAGATTGAGACACCCTGAAGTTGGTCGAATAAATCATCAATGTGAGACTAAGGATATTTGTTCTTCACTATCACTTTGTTTAACTAATGGTAATCAATACATATACACATTGAACAATTTTTTTTTCTTCACAAATAAGACCAGTGCACCCCAAGGTGATATAATTGGAAGAATTAATCCTTCAATTTCATCTCAGCAGGATACATACAATACAAAGGAATATAAATGGGCTTAGTGTCCTACTCCAAATCAATGTAAAAAATAAGATCTCTTTCAGGTTGAACACCTCGAAGGTTTGTCGAAAACACATCAGGAAATTCTCTAACCACAGGGGCTGACTCTATAAAAGGTAATGAACACTAATATCCCGCACAGTGTCCAAATAAGATAAAAACCACTTCTCAACCAACTTCCAATCTTAAAGAAAACATATTACTCTATGAGGATATGACCCACACGTACCCTTTAACTCTACTCTGGTGATACCATGCACAAGGTTAAAGTTTTGGAATATTAATCTAGACAAAAATGACACATGGTAAGCCAATCCATTCCCAAAATAAGATCAATAGATATCAAGAAAAGTAGGTCTACCAAAGTATTGTACCCTGAGAAGGTGGGATTAGCACGCCCGATCCACCACTGAGGACTTACCTTAAGGAGTAAATACACGAAGAGGTATAGATAAGGCATCAGATAACATATTCAAACCCACAGAAAAGTATGTACACATAAAAGAGTTATTATATCCTTAACCAAAAGTACTAATGCAGTTCTATAACAGACAAGGATGATACTTGTTATCACTACGTCAGAAGACTCAGACTCAGATCTCCCTAAAAAGGCATAACACTATATGCACCCACCTCTCAATTGAACTGGAACACAACCCCAACCTCTCCCTACTTGATATGCACCCTTTCCTAGCTATACACCTTTACCATCCTGTACACCTCCCCTACTCCAAATTGGGGGCACTAGTGCACTAATTTGAGCACGAGAGGCCTGAGAAGCCTATTGAGAGTCAATTTGAGCTTGATAGGGATAATGCCTCAAACATGTCTCAGATTCCAACATTAAAAATTCAAGAACTCATGTTACCACCTCGTCCTTAAACCTTTGATGAGAACTATAGGAACTGTTTGCCAAGATAAAAGAACTTTGAACAGTATGACTGATATCCTCAATTTGCAAAGTTTCTTGAAATGGTGCTAGGTATTGGTAATGACTCCATGGAAAAAAGAACCCCTTCCTCCAAATGAGGCACCTGAGAAATGACCAAAGTAATAGGGCCATTTACCCTTATTATCACTGATCCGGTCCCTATGCAACTGCTCAAAAACTTTAGTAACCTCAATCATACCCTCCAAAGTGGCTACCTCAGACTGGGAGGCTAGGATGTTGTTTCCCTAAGAGAGTGAATCAATCCCTTCATGAACTTGTCTATTTTTTCCCTCTTATATAACAATATGGCTAAGGCTTGTGTAAATAGCTCATAAAATAGAACACATATGCTTCCTCTATCATACTCTCCTTCTCTAACTCATCAAACTGACGGCGAAGGCCATCCTTCACACTGTGAGACATATATTTATCAACTAAGTCTTGACAAAATGTCTCCTAAGTTAGAGGAGGAGATTTATCCAGTCTAAAATCAATTTAGAAGTGCCACCACTTTTTGGTTGTCCACCTAAGCTTCAACACATTATAATCCACCCATGAGACTGAATCATCACCATGCTCTGTAGTAACTTGTGACATGTCATCAAGAACTCATAAGGGTCCTCATCCTGCCTACCCTGAAACTAAGTTGGGTCCATCTTACTGAACAACTCATAGCTACTCCGCCAATCATAGAAATATCAATTGTAAATGCACCCATAATCCCAATATATGAAATCTATAACCATGGACTCTTAGAGATCATGGATGTCCCACTTGTCCCGAAACCAAAGAAGGATATGCCATCGGAATATGAACCATGGGTTGCTGGCCATTAATCACTGATATAACACTCTACTCTAGGGTCTCTACTCCAACTCAGTTGTGTGAACCCTGTGGTAGATGGCCCTATTCTATGGTCTCAAAAAACTCGAAGACTCTAAACAAAGTGTCTTGTAATAGAGGGCTACCACATACTCAGGAGGGCTTGTCCCTCCTCCCTCTCAATCTCTGTCCCAGGGGAGGTAGCTTTGGCACTACCTCTCACTGGTGCTACTCCCTTGGTCCTAGACCGGGCTCTTCCTCAGGAACTAGGAACTAGAATATCATGCCCATCTCTGTCAATGGTAGCTCTTGTCCTCACCATATGTTGAAAAAAAGCATTTAAGGATTCATACAAAAATCAACTATCCCATCTATAAAAGAAAGAATAAAGAGATATTTTCCTAGAGTTCCATAGCCTCTCGAGGAAAAGAAACAAACGTCTCTACACATATTCGTGAGACTCTACTAAACATGACTTATATATAGTGGTACCTACAAACCTAGCTCTCTGATACTAACTTGAGACGATCCAAAATTCGAGCATGATAGCACCTACCTTTCAAACTCGATAGGTCATCTAACTTACAATAATCAAACTAAAATCGAAAGTCAAATACATAAAACACCCTAAACACGAGAAACCATATCGATACAAATATATATAAGTTTAAAAAACCAAGTTTTCATTATTTACAAGACACTATAGATATCCTTTAAAGGAAGTTTAAACATCGATCAAAAATTTTGATAAAAAATAAAGCCATTTTGAAATAAAATATATGGAGTAGTTTTGGACAACTACTGAGAGATGACAACCTACCTTGAGTGATAGAGTTCTCATGTACTAATGGGACATAGCCAGAGAGTCACTTAGTTAGGGAATCAACACCTAAACAAAAGTGCAAAAAAGCAAGGAGTGAGTACAAAACAACAGAACTTAGCAGACATCCTCTACTACTTTAACTAACAAGAGAAATTAAAAGCCCCGGACACCCAACCGTCCTTAAAATACTACAAGCTACAACAACTTGTATACTATTATAGTAGCTCGGTCAACGTTTAACTATATCAGAAATACATAGATATCTCCAATTATTTCTCTTTTATGAAATATAAGTACAAATCCCAACAGTTAAGAAGTGATGTCAGTTTGTCATCAATTATCAATAATCTCAAGTTATCAACAAGTCTCAGTATGATCAAGTTATGTAATAATAGAGTTGTAAACAAGTTATCACAACAATATAATCCTTTGTGTGAGCAATTTTCCACACTTATAAAGGACAATATCAAAAGTGTGAACAAGTAACCACACTTGCAATATCAATGACAATAGTATGACGTGTTTCCACACTTGTAAATAATAATATCAATAGTGTGGAAAGGTTACCACACTTATAATATAATAAAAATAGTGTGAACAAGATACCGCACTTGATAAAATAATTATTAATGCGAACAAGTTACCACACTTGTAATAACAACATCCATAGTGTGAACAAGTTACTACAATTCAAGTAAATAAACCCCAACAAATATAATATTTACGTGATAAGATAAATCATGCTTGAAATAATGATCAAAAATTTTGTATTTTTTTAATCCCTAAAAGTCAAGCCTAGTCAATATACTGACTTCATGTCTAACCCCACAAGTAATCCATTTCAATTCTCAATCTAATAATATTGGCCTATCATGGGTATACATTATCAAGAGTATTGTTTTGCCTCGATTTAACCTCAATGGGGAACATAATTCAGATAATAAGGTATGAACAAATCATCAAGAAAGATGTCAATACCAAGTTTATAATGAAGCTCCAATTTCAACATCGAGATGCTATTTCCATTTGCATAATTCAAATCAGGCTACTTATATTACAATTTAAGTCTATAAATCAACAATTTCATTAAGAACCCATATAATCACTTTATAGGAAGAAAAAGTAAGCCCCAGCTTGCCTAAAACTTTGAAGATTCAAATCACTCAGCATCCTTTCCTTTTTCAAATGCCTTCAACCACACATAATGTAGTTATCGACGTAAGAATACAAGAAAATATACACTAATCAACACCCAAAACTTGAGTAATCCAAGTTTATTTAAATAATGCACCCTGGGCCTATGGGATCAAAATCCAAACTTTATTGTGAAAACCTATTACCCATCAGTTGGGAATCAAAATATCAAGTTTTCTTGAAAATCACCCAATCCATTTTGTGGTGAAAATCAGAGTTTCATCATCTTTAATTTCATGTATAGAATCACCATTTTTGGGTCCAAAACCTTGAAATTTAATTTAAAAATATTGTCAAAGTGAGTAGGGGTTGATGAAAAATGGTTTAGAAATGTTACCCAATAAGTATCTTTGGGTTCCTTAAGATTTGTTTAAAATGGGGTTTAACTTTGAGGTTTTGAATGATAATTATCCAAGTTCTTGTAAAGTTGAGTTTTAAAACATCACTGTGCACACAACTCTCTACTGCAATCTAAAAATGTCAGCCGTGACTGTAGGGTCCATCCGTCATACACACAACCATACTAATTTCAATGTTCCAGACTCAAAGGGTCCATCAAAACATGCATATGAGGTCTCCTTGACCCAATACTTTCTAAGGGTCATTTTTAACTAAAAACACCAAAATTTCCCGGAGGCTAACAAAAACTAAGAGAGACCTCATTCAAGAAAAAAAAACCTACCGAATCCAACAAAATCATTGGATTTTGAATTCAGGAACTCCATGTCCGAATATTACCAAATCAACCATTCCATTAAATCTCAACTTTATTCCGTCAAAGAACCCAAAATCACTACTAAGGGATAAAATAGAAAATGAAGGTACTACAAGACCAAAATCAACATTCCAGAACTAATGGAACAAACAGATTTCTATTTTGAGGTCTTGATATATAAATGACCCCTAGAGTTCCGCATTTCACACGTTCAAGATTTAAAACACAAAATTTCAAAAATCTTACTCAAAACTCAATTAGTTTTTGAATTAATCATGAAATAAAACCCAGTTTTTCATAACGCAACTATGGGAAGGGTGAAATAGTAAATGTCATAAAAATAAATAAAAAATTCTTGACGGTCATTACAATATCTACCACTAGAAACCATGTCCATCCTCGAACATAAGAAAGAAGAAGTACTTGAATGGTCAAACAACTAACGGTACTGGCTATGCATATCTAACTCGATGGAAACTGAATATCTAGAAACATTTAGAGACTCATCTAGAATGATAACTAGAATGGAACCTGAATCCTTCTCGAATGATAATTTGGGTACAAATTCAAAGTATCCCACTAAAAAAAGAGACTCATCGAGTATATAACTCCGAAGCATAGAAACATGAAAGTCTATATGAACCGTGGACAAATCAGGCTGCAAAGCTAACTTGTAAGCCACCTCTCCCTTCTACTTAAATTATCAAAAGAAATAAGGAAATGAGGAATAAGATTTCCTTCACCAAAGCGCATCACACCCTTCATAAGTGACATCTTCAACCACTCTTTATCACCCTCGATGAACTCCAAAGGCTTAACCATCCTACTACTATGTCTCTTTTGCCTACTATAGGTAGAAAGTAGTCTAGTCTAAATCAATCTATCTCTCTCCACAGAGTATTGTAATCAATCAGTACCCCATGGTATCTCCTCAAAAGTCTCAAATCATCTAATTGGAAACCTACATCTTTTATCATATAATGCCTCAAAAAGCATCATTTGATTACTCGAGCGATAACTATTGTTTATAAGAAGACTAAACAAGTGATAGGAATTGGTCCTAACGACTACATAAATCAATGATGAATGCTCGCAACGGGTCCTTAAGAACCTGAATAGTGTGCTTGGACTGGCTGTCGATATGAGGATGAAAGGTTGTTCTCATATCATATGTTTATTTCTGATCTCACACTGTATAGTACTCCAGAAGTTCAAAGTAAACAGAGTACCTCAATTAGATATAATGGATATAGGGAACCTATACAACAAAACTATCTTGATAATTTAAATTTAGGCCCCCTCCAAACGACTGAACTTCACCTTCTTCTGAATGAAATGCACAAACTTAGTCAATCAATCAACAACTACCCAAATTGAGTCATAACCACCTGATGGCCTCACCTCAGAACACCTTATCACATATTATCCTTAATTTGGCCGGATTAAATTGTGTATCACGGGCTTGCTCCATCATTGAAGAGAAGGCATCTACACATACAAGCACTATACCATCATTCAAAATCTACAGCCTATCCAAACTATTTGCTAGACTATTAATATCTCTAACCTAAATTTGATTCTCAATATAATTAAAAGACAAACTACACTTACTGGAGGAATTTCTAATAGGGAAATCGTCCACCATATTAGCCTTAAGCAGGTGACACAAGCTAGTGATATCATGGCCATTTAGCAACTCCAACCAATGCACTACCTAAAATTAAGATTGGTATGGCTGAAGACTCCTTTGATTGGTGAACATCTAAAAAATGAACTGTATGAAGATAACGACTGCCACTAACTCTAAATTATGCGTAGGGTAGTTTTTCATATGCACCTTCAACTTCCTCGAAGCTAGGCCATAACCTTATCATCCTTCTTCAACACTACACCTAAAAAACTTTATAAACATCACAATACACTCTTATGAATTTACTTTCTATGGGAAAAAAAAGAATATGAGTAGAAGTAAATTGATATTTTTCTATTGGAAACTCCTCACACTCATCCGACCATTAAAAAGCTTTATTTTTCTTAGTCAACTTAGTCAATGGAGTTGCAATAGAAGATAAACCCTGCATGAAGCTCATGTTATACCCAACTAAATAAAAAACGTCTAAATCTCAGTTGGTAAAGTAGGTATTACCCTCTCATGCACACAAAAATCTTGGAAAGATCGACCATAATACCTTACTTGGAAACCATGTGTCCCAAGAATTTCATTGAACTCAACCAAAACTCCCTATTTTAGAACTTAGCATATAATTTCCTATCTCACGATTGTTGAAGCATAATCCTTAAGCGTAAAACATAATCAACCTCGGCCTTGGAAAACACAAAGATATCATCTAGGAAAACAGTGAAAAAGGAATACAAATTTGGGAAAAATACACTATTCATTTACTCAATGAATGCATCTAGGCATTCATAAGACCAAAAGACATCACCAAAAACTCATAGTGGCCATATCTAGTTTGGAGAGCCGTCTTTCAAATATTTGAAAGTCAAATGTCTTAGCTGATCACTAGACCTTATGTCAGTCTTAGAAAAGGTAGAGGCACCCTAAAGGTGGTCGAGTAATCATTAATGTAATCAAACAATACTTGTTCTTCATGGTCACTCTATTCAACAGTAGGCAATCAATACATATACATATGGAACCATCCTTTTTCTTCATGAACAATCCAATGCACCCAGAGCCGACTCAGTAAACCAAATGAAGTCCTTACTAAGCAAGTTATACAAATGATCCTGTAACTTAGAAGGATCCTTACTATATGGAGGAACACAAAAGAGATCAGTCAAAAATGCATCAGAAAACTCTCTAACCACATGATTGACACTAAAAAAAGGGTCAACACTAAAATCCTACGCAAAGGTCAAATAAGATAAACAATACTTCTCAACAAACTTAAGATCCTGAAGAAAATATATAATTCTATTAAGATATGAACCACACATACCCTTCCACTCTACTCTTGTAATATTAGGTATGTACAAATTAACAGTCTTGGCATTGTAATTTAGGGAAGCATGATACATAGAAAGTAGATCCATGCCTAAAATAAATCAAAATCCACCTTATCAAGTAAAATTACGTCTACCAAAGTCTTGTACCCCGATAAGACAATAAGAAGGGATCGGCACACCCGATCCATTAAGGACTCACCCATTGGATATATACATGAAGAGGTATAGCCAAGGCATCAAATAATATATCAAAACCCCTAGAAAAGAATGTATATACATAATACTGAGTAGATCGTTGACCAAAAAATATTGATGCAGCTCTATCTTGTCTTTTCACACTTGTCTATCTTCTCTCTCTCATATCAAATTATGGCTAAGGCATTGTAGAGCGGATATACACACTAGAAGGGGGGTTGAATAGTGGGTGTGGTCTTTTCACACTTTTTTTGGAAATGAAGAAGGTAATAGAAAATGCAACAATGCACATAAGAGATTTATAGTGGTTTGCAAACTCTTTCCTACATCCCCTACCTAACTATTTCAACCTTAGGCTTTTCACTAATCCAACAACAATTACAATAACTTTCCAAGACAAGTGGGAACTTTTACACTTTCTTGAATTTTGACTCAAGAACAACCTGTCAACTTTGGAGTTAGAAACTAGAAGATGTTTCTCAACTATCTTGCAACTTCAAATAAAAAAATACAACTTGCTAATACAAGATTTAAGTACAAGAGTACAAAGGAATCAAATAATATAAATTTGGTTTCAAGAACTTTGTACTTCTTATCAAGAGAGAGATGCAATCTTTGATTTTTAGAGAATGACGGATTTGAGTGTTAACTTGTGTTCAGTGTATGCTAATCCAACTGATTTTTGATGCATTTATAGCTATCTCAATAAATGTAGCCGTTAGGCATTGATTACTAGCCGTTCTGCTGCACCAACCACTCCATTTAATGCTCCAGATATCAGATTGGTCAACTAGTGTCTCATTTTAGTCGACTAGTTTGATTTCCAGCAGCCAATTTGTGATGCAGATTGGTCGACTAATTTGGCAGATTAGTCAACTAACTTATTCTCCAGTAGCCAACATGAGATGTTATTTGGTCGACTAATTTATCACATTGGTCGACTAAAATTTCATCAAAATTTCCACTTCCAAGATTCCAATCAATCCTCAAGTGTTGTGAATCAAGAAATCAATTAGAGAAAATCACAAATTCATCTTGCTCCAGATTGGTCGACTAGTTTGACATATTAGTCGACTAAAGCATTTTCCAGTACCCTATTGGAACTCAAATTGGTCGACTAAGTTGACAGATTAGTCGACTAACTTGGTCCATTTTTGGTAGAATAATTTTCCTAATTAGTCGACTAACTCTATATTGTTTCTTTACAATTTATGCACTTTGAGTACTCTGAATGCTTCAAAAAGAATCCTTGACTTTTTGAAGTGATGTGCTTTCTTATGAATTGTTTTACAAACATATCTAAGGGTTTGTAATAGCTTCAATAACATCAAATCTTTAACTTAATCATTTAGTCATCAATCAAAACATAAGAGGACAATTTTGTAAACCACCATTAGTCCAACACATTCTATATCTGATATGGAGGTTGTCCAGTGCAGTAATATGAGATTTTTTCAGACTAACATTCTCCTCCTCTTGTACATCGATTATAGTGAGGTCCAAGAAGTTTGACTTAGTCTATTTTCCCCTTAGAATAATCATTTTGATAACAATATTAAAAAATAGTTTATGCAAATGAATCATCTCCCTATGTTGCACCCTTCTACTGAACTTAGCATCAGGATCATTGACAAACTTTCTAGTGATTTCTAGGTCTGAAGAAAGTCTAGTTAGGCCAGAACATTCAATAACTTTAGAGATCCTAACTGTAGAAATAGGTTCCTCGGAAGGGTTCTCTTCCTTGTTCCCCTTACTTGTGGAATCTTCCTTAACACCCTCAACACTCACCTTAGTCACAACTTCAGGTTTGTCTCCCTCATCCGCAGCCAATTCAACACTTCCTCTTCCATGTTATTAACAATTTCTCCTTCACCAAGTGGTTCCCCTCACCAAGTGCATCCCCTTCACCAAGTGTTTCTCCTTTATCGCCCGTACTACTAGAATAGTCTACCAGTGGTACTATGTGCTCATATACCCTAGCACCCTCAGTAGTAGCATCAATAATTTCAAAAATATTTTTCATTCACAGGTACCTCAAACTCATCTATGCCTATAATTCCCTCCTATGTCCCAATCCCCAAAATAGTTTTTCCCTTTTCAATAATGTAATGACCCTTATGGTCATTTATGATAAATACATGATGTTTTATATTCTAGAGCATTTCAGTAGTTTTTCATTTATGACTTGCTGGGACTGACATTCAAATTCCTAGCGACTTAGTCGAGAAATATCTCAAATTTCCTATTTTAGAGCCTAAAACTAAGTACTCATTGACCAAAGTCAACTTTCCTTCAAAACGATCTCAGAATTAAATTTTGACAGTTCAATTAGCTCCGAAATACCAAAAGAAGTCAGG
The DNA here is from genome assembly GCA_039654485.1 of Withania somnifera. Classification (NCBI taxonomy): domain Eukaryota; kingdom Viridiplantae; phylum Streptophyta; class Magnoliopsida; order Solanales; family Solanaceae; genus Withania; species Withania somnifera. Next base: position 12,608 of record JBDJHY010172002.1, read on the forward strand.
ATTGACCTTCAGTTTGTTTTTTTTGGAGCTCTCGTTGGCAAGTTATGTGAAATTGTGGATTTTAGTTAAGTTTATGGCCTAATGTGAAGTTTGAGTGGTAATTTGATTTTCGGAGTGTCAAGTTAGGATTCTGACGCTTCCAGAAGATCCAGAATGATGATTTTAGACTAGGTGGGGTATTGGTGGAGAAATACATGTTTGGGTCCATTTGGTTTGAGGGGTCATTTTGAGTAAAAAGCCTCAGATTTCAATTTCGTTGATTCCGTTGAGTTTGGAACGTCATTTCCATGTTGTGTGCATATTTGATTTGCCAAACTTAGACTCCGTTTGATCCCCAAACCCCTGAACGGAAATTCTGAAAATGCCAAATTTGACCTGCAACTGGTGTAGGTCATGCATCCCTAAGCGATTGCGGTGAACTCTCACGCCATTGCGATGACCAAATCAACTTGACCTTGTGTGATTGCGTCCTAGCCACGCGAAGGCGAGCTGGTTCACACGATCGTGAGGGATAAAATTTATACTCTATGTGATGGCATCCCATAGCCACACGATGGCGATGAAGAGTAATGTTATTTAAGTTTCCAGCCACGACCCTTCACAATTTTACTCAAACAAAATACGATTCCTTCAGTCCTTGGGCAAAAAACTCTTCTCAAACACCATCCTAAGTCAAAGGAAATTCTTGTCAACGTCTTCTATCGATTTCTACAAGAATTTGGGTAAGTTTTCTTCTCTTCTTCTTCCTTATTTTCTTAAATTCTTCCATTAATGACCTAAAGTAAGAAGTTGACGAAATCATCCCATAACTCAATTATTTTTGCATAATTTTTCGTCAATTGGACATACATTGCTCCTAAGGTCATTAGTTCATCATAATTCCAACGTTAAATTCGTAAAGATAGAATCTTTAAACCCTTTAGGGTCAAATCTATCTAGGCTGATTTGAAGCCCTTCCCGTGTTTGCATTGTGCTCAAATTTGGAGCATGGGTTCCTGGCAGCATTGGAAACCCTGCAGTGAAATTTATTTGTAGTTTCGATAAGCGGGCCCCGCAAGCCCATTTGAGGTCCAATTTTGGGTCTAGTACAGAACTTAGCATAAAATACACTGTTTTACTTGTGTTAATGTATAAAATTCATTGATGTAAGTTTCAGATTATTTGGAGATCGTTTGATGTCAATTGGAGTACGATTCGTGGATTAGCAACGCTTTTGACAAGTAGGCTCCATGGGGCTATATCTAGGTTTATATCTTTAATAATTTTACTAAATAGCATTTTTGGGTTGGGTAGCTAGGTTGTATATCACCTCAGTACCATTCTTTCATCCGTTCTATGTTGATATTGATTGTTGGCACCCGAGTGATATGGGGCCAAGACTTAGCATTTGATTATAGGTACCTATGCAGGGCATAGGATGTGGATATCTCATAATTATATATATGTGTGTTGACCTATGTGTTGTTGATATGTTTTGCATTCATAACACGGAGAGACCGAGCCTAAGGCTCTGATGAGAGAGCATTGGGGCTGGGTAGTATAACCTTCTGATTCCCGAGCCATGATGGCTAATGGATAAATTGATAATAAAGAACCATAGCAAATGATTTGATGATACAATTTCATGGCAGTATAGAGAACCAAATAAGAACACAATAATAGTAATTGTGTTTTACTAGTTTAGTCTCGACATTGTATCGAGCACCCGGTAACATCATTTCTATCTGTTTTAGTCCAGGCTTCAACTTCTTGTACTGGGTACTATATGTACATTTTTTTATTAATAAATGCTGGGATTTGAGACTGATTCCGTTCAGCAGTGATTACAGCACTGGACTTAAGACCATCTTTGTACGGCAGTGAGTACAGTTTTTTAACACACGTGGTACTAGCGGTTGTAGAGACATAATGATATTAATTATTGATGACAATAGGTAATACTACCATATACGTTGGCGTGGAATGCCTTGACTTGCTGAGTACAGCTAGTAGATATTATTGATATGTTATGATTGGTATGAGGCACTATGTGCTGGCGGGATAACACTAATATGAGGCACTAGATGCCGGTGGGATAACACTATTGTGGGGAACAAGGTACCAATTGTAATTCATTATGTTATAAAAGTGGGATGTGAGGTTCTAATGACGATCATGTGTTGTTACTTTTCTGCACTTGTTTTCTTCAGTGTGCTTATAGGTCGAATTGGGGGCCAATGGGTGAGTGTGTTTCTTGTGCACATTGCATTTCTTATGGGGGACTTGTCAACATTTAATTATTTTAGTTTATTATTCGTATCACTGTATAGTTGTCCTTATTAGTTATTTGTTGTTTCGTGTTATGTGGGATTAGTGCTATATACTCTTATTTGTTCAATTATCCTTTCACTTGAGGTTACCGGTACACTGACCATGTTCTACCCTTATCTTCCTTGATTCCCATTTATTGTGCATATTTTCACATATGTTGTTACAAGGATGCCATGTATGTTCTCTTTTGTTGCCTACGATCCTGTTATGTTATTAGCTAGCACTATCAGTCTATGTGACACTTGTTTCATACTTGAGTTGCTAGTTTCCTGTATTGTCCAAATTTTTTTTGTGACCCTTCTTCTTGTACTCTGTTATTTACTGCTTTTATTATTTTTATGTGCTCAATGGGCCCTCAAAGCCTACCGGGTACGGGTTTCTTCAGCAGCTTGTACTCATACTACACTTTCACATGTACAAATCCAAGCATAGGTTTCCGCTCGTGATATATAGACAGTTGTTCATTCGCACCTTCTTCATATAAGAGATTCAGGGTGAGCTTGACGTCCAGCTTTTTCCTGCTTCTCTCAGACTTATGTTTTATTGATCTCCATTGTATTTCAGAGACATCTTGATACTATATTTATTTCAGTTTTATCCTTCTGTACTTAGTGGTTCATTTGACACTAATACCGAATTTTGGTGGTTCTCTCATTCTTAAATAATTCTGTAAAATTTTTATTATTTCCTCGTGACTTTTGATATTCTTACGCATTTAATGTAGTAGTCCTCCGCTTTGGCTTCAGACAATGGAATTTGGTTCTCCTACTGGATGTATAGTAGGTTCCATGATGATCCGCAACATCGTGTCATGACATAATGTAACAGTGAGATCAAAACTAGAAGGCAAGGTATCAAGGAAGAAATTGCAATAAAGGAAGAGTCTAAGAAGAAAAGGGTAAATAAGGAAGTAACTCTGTCACTGGATTGTAGCATACGAAAGAGGATATCAGATGTACAAGCTATGGAGTAGAACAACCGATAAGGGATTCCATGAACCTGGGCCACCAGCTAAACAATGACAATAGAAAAAGTACACTAGACTAAAGAAATAATATATATCCCACTGAATAATATATATCCCACTGATATAGCTAATGAACCAACATTTGCTACCGTGACCAAGATACAAGGATAACATAAGTGGTAAAATCCCCAACCTACAAAACTTTATGGGGAAGTTCAAGCGTGAAGACAAATAATATGTCAATGTGACATATAACTGGATATCCGTTGAGAAAATAGGGATAAGGAGGTTGGAAAACAATAAATGAAGGCTAAAATACTATAATACAAACATCAAATAGTAGTACCAAAATAAATCTTGATGTTAATTTGAATCAATGTAAATAATATTTCAAGGAAAAATAGTAGGGAAAAGAATATAGTCAAGAATAAGTTTATAACTACATTAATGATGAAATATGATATGGGATGCATCAAAATATTCTTATAATTAAAGAGAACAAGTTAAATACTACATCAAAAAGGATGATGATCATTAGAAGTGTACAAGTTACCATTGGTTATATTCACCTTAAAGGAACAATAACATTGGATGTTGCAGAGCTCAATGGAAAGAATAGTAAAAAAGAGATGATTCAAATGAATTCATATAAGGAATATTTTCAAATCATGAGTTGAAACATAATCAAGAAAAGAGCATATATATTATTTCATTAGCACATCAGATAAAAATCTTGAAAGTAATTTCTAGATCATTTTCAATGATCAACACCCTTGGGTTGGAATGGCTAGTTTCCGTATCGATATAAAGAACCAGTCACCAAGATGAGAACCATACTCTATAAGTCCTCAAACTATTTTTTCTTCCTTCTTTACTTTTAAAAATATTGTTTCACATAATGTATACCATGGTACACCAAAATAAAGGAGAGAAAAAAAAATCAAGTTTGCCATATCATCAGAGTTAGTGTTTACTGAGCTTCTAACAGAATTAGTATTCATTGAGTTCTAACTGAGTTAAAAGACATAGTAAGATCTTCTGTGTTATTGTTGGACCCCTAAAAGATTCAGAAAGTCGTTGGTGTTTGTTGGGCTACTAATAAACTCAGCAAGTTTTGTGTGTTGATAGGCTCTTAACAGACTCAGTAAGTTGTGTATTTTAAGTAAGATCCTAATAGACTCAGTAGTTCCTCTATGAAAGTTGAGCTTCCAAGAGACTCAATAATTTCTTATGTAGTCACTAAGATCCTAACAAATTTAGTAGTTTGTCTCTTGGTTCTTTCATAGGCATAGCATTGAGATATTGAGTTTTTGGTTCATACTGAATCATTGTTGTACAAAGATTAATACCGAGTTATTTAACACTTAGTAGAAGATAGAGAAAACTAGTAGAACCGTCTTGCAACAAAAGGGAACTGGATTAAGGCTCATTTTCATCCCCAACCAATACAAAAATATCATGTGTAGATTTCCCTTTCTTCATAGTTCTATATTTTTTATTAATCACATTGCAGTAACAATTGACTATATAAACCAAGGAGTTGAGGAAGGGAAGAAAAACTTCAATTCACCCCATCCCCCTCTTACACATTCAGTTTGTATCAGATAAAGGTCTCACATTCATTGCCTAACAATAATAGGGTAAATATCATGGATCAATTTGGTGCTAGAGCATAATTTCAAGAGGATACGTCTGGTTCAAAACCACCTTATTTTAATGGGACATATTTTTCTCATTGAAAATAAGGATGGAAATTTCCATCAAGTCATATGATGTTAAAACATGAAGGGTGATAAAGATGTGAGATCTATAAATTCTTCTGCATGAAAACAATAATGGAACAATTAGTGGAATTACTCCCTCCCTAGATAACTGTACAACTCACCAAATGGAGATTATTCACATAAAGTTGAAAGGAAAGAATATTCTTTAAAACTCTATCAGTGGGGAACAATATGAGAAAAGATCATATAGTGAAACTTCTAAGGAGATGTGGGACAAACTAAATGTCACTTATAAAGGAACCAAAAAAAGTCTAGAAGTCCATTATGAGTTTATTAGTCTATGACTATAAACTCTTTCAGATTAAGGATTGAGAGACTATAGAGGAGATGTTCTCCAGATTCATCAAGATCATTGGAGAACTCAAATATACTAGAAAAATATATCATGTTATTGATCAAATATCACAAATCCTTATAAGTCTTCCAGGCATGCTAAGGTGGTGGCCATTAAAAGCATCAAGACTATAAAGTTCTCTTTTAATGATCTCAGAGGAGACCTATTTCCTTTAAAATGCACTTCACTACAAGAATAGTTAAGAAGAAAAAAGACAAATTCTTTTAAAACAATTAAAGATAGACCAAATAAATATATAATAACAATGATAGAAGAAGCTCGAGAAGAGAAACATCTACTTCAGAAATCAAGGTTGTACAGACTAATGCCAATGAAATGTACTTTCTTTACTATTCCTTGAATTAAGAATACTTTAAGAAGATATCCTCATGAAAAATGGCCAAATATATATGGGATATGCTTAAAGACTCTCACTAAAAATAAGGTTTAAGGAAAACATGGATAGATCATCCAAAAAGGATAAGACTTGTGCTAAAAGTAAGATGTGTACTATACCAGCAGAAGATAGCAAAGCTGATTCATACATAAAAATTATAAATGGTCCTAAAAATATTTTACCTTGGTTGTCGAGTTGGGCTTGACGATACAATTGATATTCGGCATGATATGCCAGACTATTCAGACCCTTGGGGCTCTGTGATTTGGGATGTAAGGATATAATGACGTTAGATTGGTACGTGGTGATGCACCCCCATGAACCTACCTTTGGGATTCCACGGACGTGAAGGAGGGGGTAAGTAGAGTATGGAAAGATAACATACATCGAGAACTTTAGGATAGCCTTCCATGGGTTCTGCCTGCTAGGCCTACGGGTACCGGAGAAGATGCATACATAGGATGGTTACTTCATGCATTGTGTTGCTTTCCACACTTGTATTTTCTTTAGTGTACCCTGGATGAGATATAAGGCCTATGGTGAGCGTGATTCTTGTGGTGTACGCTGCATTTCTTTCTGGGGGACTTGTCAGCTTTTTAATTGTGTATCCTATATTAATATTATTGTTTAGTTATCCTGGTTGTTGCTTGTTGTTCATGTTATGTGGGATCAGTTGCTTAACTCTTATTCATCTATTCATCTTTTCACTTGAGGTTACCGGTATACCGACCATGTTACTCCTTATCTTCCTTGCATCCCCTTATTTATTAAATTATATTTCATATATATTGTGCAAGGATGTTGGGTACATTTCTTTTCCATTACCTATGATCCTGTTATGTGATTGGCTAGCGCTATCTGTCTATATGACAATTGTTCATACTTGAGTTGCTAGTTTTCCTGCTTTGTCCTATTTGCTTCTGTGACCTTATTTCTTATTCTTTTATTTATTGTATTTATTATGGTTATACACTCAGTGGGCCCTGGAAGCCTACTGAGTACGGGTTGCTTCGGCGATTTGTACTCATACTATATTTTCCCGTGTGCAGATCCGAGTATAGGTTTCCGTTGGTGATTTACAAATCGCTGTTTGTTTAGATTCTTTCCAAATCAGAGATTCAGGGTGAGCTTGGTGTCTAGCTCGATCCTGCTTTTCTTTAGATTTATATTTTTTGTTATCTCCATTGTATTTCAAAGAATTTTTTGATACTGTTTTTCCTTCAGTTTTATGATTCTATACGTAGAGGTTCGTTTGACACTGATATCGAGTTTTGGGTAGTTATTCTTTCTTATTTAATCTGTAAATTTATTATTCCATATGAATTGATATACTTTCGTATTAAATGGAGTGGTTTTCCACTTCGGCTATGAAATACGGGGTTTGGTTCTCCTACTGGTGGTATAGTAGGTGCCTTTATGATTCGCAAAATCGGGTCGTGAAAATTTGGTATCATATCCTAGGTTTATCGGTGTCAGCGTACAACACTAATGTATAGTAGAGTCTTACGGATCAGCGTAGAGCTGTCTATGGCTTATCTTCGGGAGGTTATAGTGACATTTAGAAAATTCATTCCTTTTTTTGAATCTTATATCGTGCGTATATCCTTGGAAGTTTCTTGAAATTCTCATTCATGATTCTCACCCTTTTGTAGATGTTATACACACGTTCTACAACAACTAATCAGATGACAGAGGCAACAACCAGAGTGCCAATTCCAGCCACTACTTTAAAGGTTCCATTAGTACCTGCAGTACCAGTTTTGGTACCAGCTGCAGCATAGGCAACTGCGTCTATTCCCATATTTTCTACAATGCCATCTCCAGATATTCACAGTTTTTTATAGTATATGCTTAGTGCCTTGGGAGGCCCTCCAATAGATGGGACACAGCCAGCAGGCCCAGTAGCACAAACTTTAGTACAGACAGCACCTTCAATTGTACCAAAAGTTACCTCTACCCTGGTTCAGGTTCTGCCAGTGCCTATTGTTCTCCTACCATGGAGCAGACTTTAGTTTTGTTAGACTCGGAGCAGAAGCTCTTGACTTCCTGAGATTGGATCCTGCCAGATTTACTGAAGCACTAGGGGAGGATGCACATGAGTTCATGCTAGAGTGTGAGGAGCGGTTGACCAACATGGGAGTGTTGATAACCCATGGAGTATCCTTCACCACCTATTAGATGCATGGTGCAATGAAGCAGTGGTGGTTGGTATTCTTGGTATGCAGACCCGAAGGTTCTCCACATCTGACTTGGGCTGAGTTTTATGAGGTATTCATGAGAAATTTCATTTCTAGGGCTGAGAGAGAGCGCTTAGGAGAGGAGTTTCAGAGATTAGAGCAGGGATCTATGTCTATGGCTAAGTATGAGGCCAAATTTCATTAAATATTGATATATGGGGTTGAGTTCATGCCTACAAAGGCGAAGAGAGTCTGTAGATTTACTCGTGGGTTGAGAGATAGGCTCCATGAGGCAGTGGCCTTATTGTTTTTTGACGGTCGTCCCTTCCAGGTCATAGTTGATCATGCTACCTCTATGGAATCCCTCTATCGTGAGTTGCATCAGTGCAACGAGAAGAGGCAACATCAGTGAGGAGGTTATAGTGGTCTCGTTCAAGGGGTCGGGGTTAGTATTATCAACCACAAGGCCAGCCTAGCAGACTGGTGCATGCGTCTTTACAGTTATCATTTTTAGCTTCTGCTCAGCCTCTCATAGGGGGCTAGTTCTTCACATTAGATTAGGCAGACAAGTCCTGGCCGAGGAGCCCGATAGGGTGGGCCAGCAAGGCTATGTTATGAGTACGGCCTTGTAAGCCATATTGCTAGATTCTGTCCTTAGAGGGGGACTATTTAACCTATCCCAATGGCTGCTCAACCAGTCAGAGCAGTGCTTCCTCCAGTTAAAGGTGGGGCACATTATAGTTAAAGAGGTGGTGGCCAGCGTGGTAGGGCCGGTGGTCACGGTGGTTTGAAATATGTCGGTGTTCGACAACTTTATGATATTCCTGCTCAACCTGAGGCCGAGGAATCTGATGTTGTTATTACAAGTGTGATTTCTGTGTGTTCAACACCTGCGTCAACTTTATTTTACCCTGGGTCCACATATTCATATCTATCATCTTATTTTTCACCCAGTTTATGGTTGCCCAGTGAGTTGATGTCTTTGTCTATGTGTGTTGCTACCCCAATAGGGGATTCTTTAGTAGTGGATTGGGTGATCCGTTCTTGCTTGACTTTTGTTGGTGGCCTAGACACTTGGGCTGATTTGATGCTGCTAGATATGATGGATTTTGATAACATACTGGCTATGGATTGGTTATCTCCACATAGAGCAGTTTTGGATTGTTATGCCAAGAATGTTACTTTAGCATTCCCAAATTCTTCTCCAGTGGTGTGGCAGGGTTCTATTAGCCACGCACCATCAAGCTTTATTTCTTGCTTTCAGGCTAGAAGGCTAGTAGGGAGGGGGTGTTTGGCTTATTTAGCTTATGTGCGTAATTTGCAGGTTGATACCCTTACTCCTAAGTTAGTTCCTATTGTATCAGAGTTTCTTGATGTATTTTCGACTAACCTACCAGGCCTACCACCAGAGCGTGATATTGATTTTGCCATCGAGTTAGAGCCGGGCACTAAGCCCATTTCTATT
>JBDJHY010172003.1:0-12308 GCA_039654485.1 Withania somnifera
TGTAGTATGAGTACAAGTCAACGAAGCAACCCGTACCTAGTAGGCTTCTAGGGCTCACTGAGCACATAACAATAATAAAAATAGTAAATAACAGAGTACAAGAAAATGGGTCACAAAAGTAAATAGTACAAATCGGGAAAACTAGCAACTCAAGTGCGAATCAAGTGTCACAGACAGATATCTTTAGCTAATCACATAACAGGATCTCAGGCAATGAACGAGAACCTACCTAGCATCCTTGCAACAACATATGTGAGATATAACACAATAAATGGAATCAAAGAAGATACGAGTAGAACATGGTCGGTATATCGGTAACCTCAAGTGAAAGGATAATTAACTGAATAAGAGTGTAAAACACTAATCCCAAATAACATGAAACAATAATAACCAATAAGGACAACTATGTAGTGATAGAGATAATAAAGTAAAGAAATTAAATATTGACAAGTCCCCCATAAGGAAGCGCAGCATACACAGTTATATGCTCACCCATAGGCCCCCCATTCAGACCTATGAGCACACTGAAGAAAACAAGTGCAATAAAAATAAACATACAGATGATCGACATCAGAACCTCACATCCCAATTTCAGAACTGCATTAAATCACAATTGGCACATAGTGCCCAACAATAGTGTTATCCCGCCGGCATCTAGTGCCTTATATCAGTGTTATCCTACCAGCATCTAGTGCCTTATATCAGTGTTATCCCGCCGGTACATAGTGCCTCATATCAGTAATATCCAATACCCGTATTCGGCAGGTCAAGGCGTTCAATGCCGATGTGTATGGTAGTATCACCTATGATCCTTAGTAATCAATATCATCATGTTTCCACAACCGCTAGTACCACGTGTGTCAAAAAGATGTACTCATTTTCATACGAAAATAATCTCAAGTCCAGTGCTATACTCACAGCCGAACGGAGTCGATCTCAAGTCCCAATATTTAGTAAAAAGATACTTTTTCCGATGCCAGGGTGTGATGCCTAGACTAAAACAAGTAAAAACAGTATTACCGGATGCTCGATGCAATGTCGAGACTAGAACACTAAAAGATAATTACTTATATTATTATTAAAGTATTCTCATTTATTTATTTATACCTCTATGAAACTTTATCATCAAATCATCCGCTAGCCATCATGGCTCATAAATCAGGAGGTCATACTACCTACCCCAATGCACTCTCATCAGAGTCTTACGCTCGGCCTCTCGCGTCATGAATGCACAACATATCAACAGCACATATATATTAACATATAATCATGAATTAACCACCGACTATGCCTTGCACATGTATCTCTAATCAAATGTTAAATCCCGAGCCCTATATCACTCGAGTGCCAAAATATCAATGTCAATATGAAACGAACAAAAGGATGATACAAGGGTATTATACAAGCTAGCTAACCAACCCAAGAATACTATTTAGTACAATTATTAAAGCTATAAGCCCAGAGATAGCCCCACGGAGCCTACCTATCGTCCGACGACAAAATGCTGTAATCTCACGAATGTTGCTCTGACTAATATCAAATGATCTTCGAATGATCTGAAACTTACGTCAACGAATTCTATATGTTAATACGAGTCTAATAATGTATTTTATGCTAAGTTCCGTATTAGGCCCAAAATCGATCCTAAAATGGGCTTGCAGGGCCCGCTCGCCGAAATTGAAAATAAATTTCACTACGGGGTTCCCAATGTTACAAGGAACCCATGCTCTAAAATTAAGCACAATGGGGCTTCAAAACAACCCAGAAAGATTTGACCTTAACGGGGTCAAAGATTTAATCTTTATTAATTAAACAAAGGAATTACGGTCTATTAACTATACTAGGAACAAATTTTACTAGGGAAACAAATAATTACGCCAAAAAATATGGATTATGACATAATTTTATTAACTTCATCAATTGGGTTCATTAATGGAGGAAATCAAGAAACTTAAGAATTAAAATGAATAAAACTTACCCAAAACGTGAAGGAAATCGAAGAGCAATGATGATGGAATTTTTCTTATCCTTGGAATGATGTTTTGGATAGGTTTTTTACTGAAAACAGGTTAAAACAAAGTGTTTTTGCTAAAAAATAAAGTTTGGGTTCATGTACGGGTCTTTATATGACTGACAGGCATTTTGCTCTTCGCAATTGCGTCCAAAAGTGTCGCGATCACGAAAAGTAACGGAAATTACTCATAGAGATCGCGAGCAAAATTCCTTGCGATCGAGAAGGGTAATGCCTGCACTAGAAAACAACAATTTCTCAGAATTTTTAAATGGGGTTTTAGAAATGAAACAGAGTCCAAATTTGACAAACAATATATGTTTTTTTTAGTGGAAAACATATTTCAGACTCAACGGAATCAATGAAAATGACCTAGAGGTCGTTTGAGTGAAATAGACCCCTTACCAAGCCTTAACCAAGGCTAGAAAGTTTCTAACTTTCCACAAAATAACTCGAATCGAGCAAGGGAAGGATTCCTAGAATCACCCTAGCCTAAGTTCACTATTAAAGAGTTAATGGAAGTATCAGAATTATGATCTGACACAAACTTGAGGTGAATATTGACTTTGTTTGGCATTTCGAAGCTAATAGAACTGTTGAAATTTAATTCCACGCTCGTCTTGAAGGAAAGTTGACTTTGGTCAATGACTACTTAGTATTAGGTTCTAAAATAGGACATTTGAGATATTTCTCAACCGAGTCACTAGGGATCTGAACTACCGGTCCTAGCAAGTCATAAATGACTTTAGGAAACTACTGAAATGCCCTAGAATGCAAAACATTGCATATTTATCATAAATGAACATAAGGGTCATTACATTATCAGAGATTCCAAGTCGTACAGAGTAGATACTGATGATTACAGAGACTACAATGAGCTTTGGGATTCGAGAGGGTCTTGGTTCTATGATGTTTATCCTAATTTATCTTTTTTCCATAGCAAACCGTGTGTATTATTATATTTTAAGGGCTATAGTTGTATATATTTATCTCTTAATTACTTTGATTAATAGCTCTAAGTGGTGTTGACACTAGGTTTTGGGATTTAGGTTGTATATAACTCTTTCCTTCTTCCATCATTATATGTAATTTGCTATTTTATTGCTTGACTTGTTGATCATGAGTGTTTATGGCTCGTTGCTAGTAGCTCTGGGTTGTAGGGATGGGCTTGTATATCGGAGGGTTTTATACGCCATCATAACCTCAGATTTGGGCCGTGACACAGTTATATTATAGTTTAGGTTCGTTATTTTAAATATTGTTCTTCTTCTTCTTCATATTTTAATCCCTAGAATCATAATTTGATAGTATTGGGTGATTTCGGCTGCATTAGAAGCTTCGAGCCAACAATGCACATATTTGAGGACTTTTATCGGTGCCCATGTAGGCTTGGTTTATTTACTTTTGCTGTAGACTTATCTAATATTTAGTTCTTATAATATGGACAGTTAGGTTTATTGCTGCTTTCTAGTGGACTTCTATTTACTTTATCAGTCTTTAAGGGCCCGTGAAAGGGCATATAGGGCAAAGGGTTATATGTTTGGGTCCTCGCCTCACCGTTTGGGGTCCACAAACCTCTGATACTATTCAGGTTATTGTACGATAAGTGTGGTGAGATGAGCTCTTAGCTGGTGGCCTTTGGCCGATCTTAAAGTCCACTTGTTTTTATTCTTGTTATTATGAGAACTTTTTGTTGCTATGTCATGATCAGGCATTTGTATATTATTGGTTTTACTAATGTGATTCTTGTTGATAGGTCTTAGACCTTGTATTTGATTTATAGGCACAGTTCTTCGGACCACGGACCTTGAGTATTCATAGATAAGGTATCAATTTATGATAAAGGCATTAACAGGTTACTTACTCTGCTCTTGAGTTTAAGGTGTGGTCCTCCGAGGTAAGAACCCTAAATATGGCACATACGAGGTAGAGATTTCTATTATTGGTATTGAAGGGTACTTATCGTGCTTTTAGAGTTTGAGGCGTGGTCCTCCGAGGAACGGACACTGAGTTTGGCACTGATTGGGCTTAGACCCTTTATAGATTGTAGGGGCACGGACCTCTGAGTTGCAGAGTCCCATGAGTATGATATTTTGGGGTACAGACCCTGAGTTTGGCACTAATTAGGCTTAGATCCTTCACTCAAGTATGATGTACGGTCCTCCGAGTTCCAGTGGCTCTGAGATGGCACTGGTAGGGGTATGTCCCCGAGTTGGCATCTATTTATAGGAAGGCATTGGTACTTTATGGTATTGTCTTATTTTACATTCCTGTACCCCCATGTATTACCTTCATATTATTTGTGCTTACTGCACTTAAAGAGGGAGTCACCATTAGGTTTTGCTGTGTTGTTTGTGCTTACCGGCCAAATGGGGAGCCATATAGGTTTGTGTGTTTTCTTTATGTCCTACAGTTAGCTATTTCTTACCTTTCAATCCTTCATTTTGTGGGATATACATATCCATATGGTTTGTTGGGTCTTAACTTAGCTGGAGTATAGGTACATTCCTTTACATTGATTTTGGGTATCCTTCATGTGTATTAATCTTTTGGATACTCTGTATAGTAGCTCCATGTGCCATTGACACCAAGTTTTTGTTTTTGGGTTGTATATGTATTTCTTCAACTTCCTCTTTTACATATATTTGTTTATGTTATTATGCTATGTTGGATAATACTATTATTAATAGCCATTGCACGTAGCTCTGTGTTGTAGGGTTAGGCTTTTCTACTGGAGGGTTGTAGACACCCTCAAGACCTGAATTTTGGGTAGTGATAGAATGGTATCATAGCATAGGATCACTGGTCTCTCTAGTCTTGGAGAAAGTACCTAGTAGAGTCCTGTGGATTGTAACACAGACTTCTGCTCTGCATCTGATCTTTTGAAGGATACAGGGTGCCTTATGAAACACTCTTTTCTCCTAAATATTATCATGCATTAATATTCATTCCATTTCTTAGAACTTACTTTGGATAACTCTTTCATAGATGGTCCGTACTAGAGGATTCTTCATTGATCGTGACCCTCCCACTGCCAGCCTAGAAGGGGTAAGGAAGGATGCCCTGCTGGTCCCTATTGTTCTAGCTATTTCACAACAGCAGGTACCTCCAACTCCACCTCCACAGCATATTAAGCCACGACCTTATAATATCTTGTATTCTATGTGTACTAGTTCTACTTATATGGAAATTAATATAGCCTTGCAGTATAGTTAAATGGAATTGATGTCTTTTATGACCAGTGACAATAAAATAGGTTTAAGGAACTGCATGTACATTTTAGCACAACATGGTCCAATTAATATAAATTTTGATAGTGTTTAAACCTTTGATCGTACCTTTATTTGAAACTCCGGTTTAAAGTGATCAAGTTATATAAGTCTTAGGTTAAACTAAGAGGATCATGGCCTAAAAATGGAAGAAATCATCGACAATCTTGCTTGATTTAGTAAGCTCACAAGTGAGTCACCTACTTACTTAACTTAAATAGTCTAAGATCCTAGATTACACTTATTAAGTGTGTGAACATATTGGGTATACAATTCCCCCCCCCCCTCCCTCTTGAATTTTGATGTAATTGTCTATTTGATCATATTCTTCATTGGTCCATATATTGACATGTCCCGTTCATTAGACATTATTCCCATTGTCATATTCCATAATGTTACCTCATAGGATTGTTACTTGTTCTATTATAATGTTTACATCTCCTTAATTAAAGTGTGTACTTGTCTTATATTGAATCTGCCCTTAAACTTCACTAGTTCCCACGTTCAATCACCCCTTACAATTAATATTTCTATCTAATGGTTTAGCTACTATGTTACTATTTAAAGTTCTTATCTTTTGGCTTGGATTAGATACCTTCGCTTGATATGCAACCTATGTTCCCATCGGAAATGACAAAGTATTTATTGTGTCATTTGAGCTCCTAAATCTTAAATTTTAGATACCATTGCTTCCTACATCAATTTTACACTTTTGATTTCTTATTCATATGTTTTCCATGGTTCGTAGTCCCAAATGCTCAAAAATATTATAACCACCTAAATAACTATCTCAAAGAGTAAATAACTAAAGTAAAGCAAAATATTATTTTTTTGGTGGTATTCCAGAGGCGGAAGGAACATTACGAGTGCTATCCCAGGGGTGAAAGAAAAGGCTAGCAAGGGTCGATCTCGAGTTGTGTATGTATAAGGACCGTATCCTAGGGAATAATATGCCTTGCATGGGTAATCCTCTTTTACCACTAATCAGCTGGTCATTCATATTATATGTTTTACAAATATTATAAAGTAAGGAAAGGCAAAGTAAAGAAAGAATAAATGTACATCATCTCACAAGTGTAAGTAAAGGTGGTCTTTCATTATTATATTTTACGTTGCTTATTTATACATGATTTATTTAATCTCCTGTTTCACATATGGTTACTTCCTACCTTACATATTTAGTACATTCACTCATACTGATGTCCCTCGTAGGGGACCTATATTTTGTGTTTCAGGTCTAGGTGATCCATTCGGTAGATCTCCCTAACTAAACAAATGACACTCATCTATTGTTGGTGAGCACCAGGATGATTCGAGGCTACACCGTGTCTTCAGTGTATATTTTGTATAGCTATACAAAGATGTATCCTAGTATAGGATTTTTAGACATTGTAAAGGCATATATATTTATAGTCTTATTTGTCTTTTGGCCCTGCTGTGTAGTTAGCTGGGTTGTATAACTAACTTCTCATTAGAAAATCTACTTGTACAGTAGTTCATTTGCTCATCATAGGTTGTTATATAGCATAAGTCCAAATAGTGTGTGTCCGTCTTTTCTAGTGTTGGGGCATAAAAAAAGTTGTACCAAAGCAGTTTGTCATAGGGAGTCTACAAAGTCGTGTCTAATATATCATTACTTATGAATGTGTTGTACACCACATTTATAATTAGGGGGCAGCTTGGACATTAAGGAAATGTAATTCTGTTTCATTTTTAGATCGTGCGATAGAGCAGAATTAAGGAGTCTATTCTTACGAGTACTTTAAACTATATTATTTATATTATGTCTACTATGGCTTAGTCACCGGTTGACAAAAGGCATGCACCACTATTTTCCCAAAAGGCCATCTATAGAAAAGGGTCTCAAGTTATAAAGATTCAGGCTAATTAGAGCTCTCTTAGTTCAACCCTCCTAGTCCATAGTAGAAAGGATTGTAACTCCTCGTGTTACTTGTATCTAAATTTGCATTTGTACCATTTGTATCATCATGGTTCAATTGATGGGATTTAATCATATTGAGGAAATCTAGTACCTTTTTAGTGATGAATGAGGTTCATACATTATTGAAACTACAAGCCCTTGAACAAGATTTGTATTAGTTAAAAAACCTAGTAGCATATGTCTAATAGGTGAATGTTGAGAAACCCTAATCGGTTGATCAAGATAAAGCTCAAATATTAGTATATTTAACCTAAATAAGTGTCTTTTAAAACATATATTCATATGACCTCCCTGAATAAGTAATAATAACATGTGTGTGTTTAGAAAACTCAACCGTGAGTGTACTAATTATTGCATATGGTGAATGTTTCCTACTATAATTTATACCTTGGCTATAGGGGATTAATGAATGATTAAATAGTACGGTTGGACCAACCTATATTCGATACATAGACTTAGTAAGGATTAGTTAAATTTTGATAGTTAGATTAGAACACATGGACTAGTAGTTTGACTGAAAGAGCATTTTTCAGCTAGGAAGCATGTTAGAATTCTACTTGAATGACACCAAAAAAATATATGCATACTACTTCTGGTTATGCAGATATGGGATAAGTCAAATTTGAATATGGATGATGTAAATTTTAGAAGATACTATAAAAAAGTTAGATAGGTGGTTTTGAAGAGTTATTAGTATATGAGGCAGGAACGAGGTATCAACTTTTCAACTCACTATAAGGGTCCCCAAAACAATTTTTTGAACTTTTGTTAAAAAGGTAAGTCATTTAGTATTATTTGAGTTTTAATACATGGTTGAGTTTTATTATCTAGTCTTGATAATATTAAGGTCAAAGAGGGGAATTAGAAGATCACATAGATAGGAGATACAATGACCTAGTTCATCTACACAATTATTACAAAAAGGAAGTTGATTATTATGTGTAAGCATAGACCTCCATCAACTCGAATAGAGTTAACATGGGATTTATATAATATATGCTATAATGTATCATCAATCATAGCCCAAATAAGAGAGAAGATAACAATTTAATCATAGGCTAATTATTTTTATTTGCTATGTTTCATGGGAAAGGAGTTGGAGAACCCTTTCTTGTAATAAGAAAGGAAATCTACTAGCATAGACAGAGCTACCTAGTTAATCCTTAAGTGGAAAGCCCTAATACATAGCAAAATATGATATATGTTCAAAGGTACTTGGAATCTACATGTTGTTTTCCATAAATAGGAGTTTATGTATTATGGTCCTTTCAAGTTTCACAATTGATTTGCATATCTGAACCTTATAACATACTAGATATTGAGGATGTAAAACAAGCTAGTTAGAAAGGTAAGGTTTTCCTTGACCTTGTACACCTACAGATGATCTATTGAGGATTCCTTTTATATCTTAGTTGTAATGGCTATATTGACTTATATGGAGGCTAAGTTTAATAGGGGACAAAGATTATAAGGAAAAGTCTTAGTGGCTGAACATATTAGATATAAAAATCAGCTATATATGATGCTTGCACTTAAAAATGAAGAGTGGTTCTATAAGACGTCTCCTAGTTTCTAAAGTCCCTAGCTATTATATGATTATACAGGTTGTATGTCCCATACCTTATCTAATTGTATGTCATTATCGCATAGAAAATTACTTTCTTACATGATACGTATGTCATAGAAACATTTACATACATATACATACTATATCAGTTAGTTTCCATATATTATTTATCCATATTTTATATGCACTAAAGATTAGTTAATCATATGCTAAAAACTAGTAATCCTTGGTTATTTTTACCATGTATCACTTGTCTACGTATTATATGCTTTATGGACCATCTTCCTGCACGTTACATGTTTCAGGGCTGACTTGCTTATTTCAAGCCTCATAGTTATCTACCCATATGTTTTATGCTCATTTTTTTTATTTCATATGTATATGTGTTCACGAGTTAGTCTATCTATCCATGCAATATAGTTCACTTGCTCATTGTTACTTGTGTTTCATAGTTTACCTTCTTATATAGCAGCTATATGTCTTATAGTCTACTATTGCAATATGTGTTGTCATATCTCTAGTACCAATTACAATGTGCTTCTCTATCCCATTTGATGCATGAATTATCCACTTTCCCACATACCATATGACTATAATCCATTACATACATGCTACACGTCTTATAACTCATTTGCTCACACACAACTTTATACTTTGTATGTGCATGTAATACATGATTTCATAGTTTACTTATAGGAAATCGTACCCGTCTGAAGAACAATGCTCCATATTTCATACATTTATTAGGTTTAAAATTTCATATGTTAAGTGCCCCTTTTATATTTATCTTCCAATGTGACATAGATTCTATGCAACTGCTTTATCCATATGCTATATGCAAATATTTGCTTATAATTTAAGTATTAAACGTGTTAGGATGAGGTTCTCATATATCATAATAAAGTGAAGAGTTTATAGGAAATTTTAAGGCATATATACGAATTCTAGTACGACCCTTACTCATAGAAAAATGACTTAGTATAATAACTTATCCAAAAGGGCGACAAAGAATTCAAGTTTCACATTGAGAACTCTTTGTTCTTATAAGATACGTGTGAAAAGCATCATAAGATTCAAAAGAGAATAAGTTTAGACCTTGATATGGTAGGCCTTACAATACAAGGTTTCTCATGACCAAAAGCATATCATTTTATATGTCGATATGAAAAAAATAAAAATAATTGGGATAGTCCTAATTAAAAAAGGGGCTCAGCAAACTTGAGAAAATTCCAAGGTAGCTATCTCTTTCATTCGAGGACGAATGATCCAAAGTGGGGGAATATGCAACACCCCATATTCTACGTGTACCACTTCATCTTATATGGAATTTTATTATCCTTTTGGTATAGTTAAATAGAATTGATGTCTCTTATGACTAGTGACAGTAAAATATGTTTATTGAACTGTTAGTACATTTTAGCGAAACACGGTCAAGTTAATGTATTTTAAAGTGTTTAAACCTTGGATCATAAGCCCTTATTTGAAAATACGATTTAAAGTTATCAAGTTATATAAGTCATTGGTTAAACTAAGAGGATTATGGTCTTAAACAAGAGTAAACCATCGAGGTGCTTTCTGTACATAGTAAGCTAGCAGGTGAGTCACCTACTTAATTTAAATGGGCTAAGTGGGTTACACACCTACTTATGGTAATGTATTGGAGTTCGACTTGAACTAATGGGCTCATTCAAGGCCTAAACTAAGTAGAGGAAAATAAGAGGAAAGGTAGTCCAAGCCCAATCTTTCCAAGCCCAAAAAGAGGTTACTAAAACTTCCTAGTAGGTTCATCACCTACTTAGACTTTTGATCATCTTAAGTAACCCAAGTAGATGAATCACCTACTGAGCATTGGCTTGCATAATTGAGCCATTTGGTTGTTGGACATTAAGAGATAAAAAAGTAATAAGAAATGAGTTATTTAAATACCCAAAATTAGGTGCAAATTCTCATTATTTATCATAAAAAATTCAGGTTTCTAAGTATCTCAACCTCTCTACTTTTATCCTCTAACTAGAAGTCCTATTTATCCATTTGGGTTCTAGATATACTTCAACACATTCCTCACGAAACATCCCATAAGACTCACTTCTCTCCTCCTTAGTTTCAAGTATATTAGATGGTTATTCAAAGGGAATAAGGGATAGGTTTTGGAAACCAAGGTTCTTCTTGTATCTTCTAAATATTAATTGTTGAGGAAATTACAAGGGAGGTAATTGAAGAAAAGTAGAATACTAAAGCAGTAAAGAATATTACTTAAAGGAAAGATTGAGTTGTAGTGGCTACTTTGTTTGAAAGAAAAGGTATGTAAGTCTATTCGATTTTCTATTCTTTTCCATATAATTAGGTTTGGGTTATAAAGTAATCACTTTAGTTACTGTTTCTTAAATATGACACATTGTGGCAACCTACAAACTCCAATATATCTAATGACCTTGCTCCTACTCATTAATGTGTTTAAATACTCTAATATGTATTAATTATTGAGTTTTCATATGGACTTAAAATATCAAGCTTCACGAGTTCTCCTTTTAGATAAATAAGGTCCATTTTCTATTTTAGCTCTTAAGCTTTTCATTGATCTGTAAACTGCTCCCTATACTAGTGGTCCATCCATATATGATTATGATATAGCTAGTGGTCTTATTCCCACTCCTTAGCATATTAAAATACCTCAATATGTGGTTATTACAAAATTTCCACGTTTACAATTCAAAGTTAGTATGCAAGGTTAAGAAAATCTCATTCTCCATTAAGGCATTAACTCTGGTCACATATCCCCCATATATGTGAAAATAAGATCCTCGATTACACATATGAAGTGTGTTACACATTGGGTATACAATCTGCTAGCCTGCTTAACTTTTGTTGTAAATTTCTATTTGATCATATGTTTTATTAGTCCATTGGTCCATCTATTGATATGTTCCATTTATTAGACTTTACTGCAGTGTCATAGTCCATAATGTTACCTCATAGGATTGTTACTTGTTCTATTATAAAGTTTACATCTCCTTACTTGAAGTGGGTACTTGCCTTATATTGAATGTTCTTATATGCTTCATTAGTTCCCATGTTTAATCACCTTTTTCAATTAATATTGCTCCTTAAGGTTTTAGCTAATGTATCATTATTTAGATTACTTATCTTTTGTCTTGAACTAGATACTGTCTCTTGATATGCACCTATGCTCCCATCGAAAACATCAAAGTATTTATTGTGTCATTTCTGTTACTAAGTCTTGTATTTTAGATACAACTACTTCCTACATAATTTTTACTATCTTGAGTTCTTATTCACATGTTCGCACCACTGGTTTCTAGTCCCAAGTGCTCAAAAAAATTGTGACAACCTAACTAATAATCTAAAAGAATAAAGAAGTAAAGTAAAGAAAAAATGATCATTTTTGGGTTGTATCCAAGAGGTGGAAGAAACACCTAGCATGGGTTGATCCCAACATATAGGGGGTATCCCAGGGATGAAAGGAAATCCTAGCATGGGTTGATCCTGAGTTGATTATGT
>JBDJHY010172013.1:0-12308 GCA_039654485.1 Withania somnifera
GTATTTCAGAGATACTTTATACTATATTCATTTCAGTTTTGTGATTCTGTACTTAGTGGTTCGTTTGACGCTGATACCGAATTTTGGATAGTTATTCTTTTCTTAATTAATTCCGTAACTTTTATTATTTTCATATTACTTTTGATATTCTTCGGCATTAAATGTAGTAGTCCTACGCTTTGGCTACGGACTACGGGGTTTGATTCTCCTACTGGTGGTATAGTAAGTGCCATCATGATCCGCGAAATCGGATCGTGACACTTATGCAATACCTCAGATAAGATCATCACCAAAATCATTGTGAACAGAAGAAAACCAATTCTTCCACTCATCATTGGTGTAATTCAAGCTAGCTTTCTCTCTAACAGAAAAGCATCTGACCATGCAATGATTATTCAGGAATAAAGGATTCTTAAAATTAACCCAGAAAAAACCTTTATCATGCTTAAATGATCCTTCATAAAGAATTCTCTAATCTTCTTCAACTTTCCCCCTAATCTAATCAAATTGATCATGTCCTGTGTCTCTAACAGCTCCATTCCAATCCTAATAAATGGGACCAGAACCAACTATTTTGAGCCTTCTAGAGGTATTAGGAAAGGGGATCTCATGTCCCCATACCTCTTCATTATTTGCATGGAGAGGCTCTCTAAGGATATCAACCTACAAGTCCACCACAAAACTTGGACCCCTATAGATATCACCAATAGTGGCCCTAAGATCTCTCATCTCTTTTATGTAGATGATCTCACCCTTTTTGCTAGGGCCAATAGTGATAATTGTCAAGCCATCATGAATTTCATAAACTCTTTCATCCAAAGGATTAATCATACCAAATCAAAAGAAATTTTCTCCCAAAACTGCTTAACAAACATTGCTGACTCCCGCTCTTCTGTTCTCCAAATCGACAGTTCCTAACACTTTAGGAAATACCTGGGATTTCCCATCTTCAATAAGAAGCCTGTTAACTCTAACTTCCAATTCTTAATTGATAAAATAAATTCTAAACTAAATGGATGAAAGTCGACATTTCTTAATATGGAAGGCAAGACAATTTTAGCCAAATCTACTTTGGACAGCTTGTCAAACCACATAATGCAATACATTAACATTCCCAACCATATCTCAGGTATTTTGTATAAGATCCAAAGAAACTTCATTTGGGAAACTGCTCCAGAAGAAAGAAAAAACCATCTTCTAAACTGGAATACCATTACCTCTCAGAAAAAGCATGGTGGATTAGGCCTACATAAAGTGAGTTCAGGAACAGAGCCATGCATGACAGCCTATCCAGGAGACTCTTATCCTACCTTTAGGCTAAGATTTATTTAGCAAATACAACAATAACATAAGCTTTAATAGACGCAATAAGATATGCTCCAGAACATGAAGAAATGTAAACCAAGGTTGGCTTGACTGTTAACCAGGCTTAGGATAGACCATTCATAATGGCAACACTGCTAAAGTCCTGTTTGATATTTGGATTCCTAACCATAAGACAATCATTACTCTCATTCAAGGCCCTCTCAAAAAATCTGAAGAAACCATATTTGTCTTCAGCCTATTCACTAATAGTAAATGAGACCTTTCTCCAATTTCCTTCAAACTTCTAGGAGATCATCACCCTAATATACTCAACCACTCCTCTTACTCATAACGGCTCTATGGAAAGACCATATTGGGGTCTAACCACTAATGGGAAATTTTCCTCCTCCAGCGCGTATGAGAGCATCAGTTCTTTGAGCACTGAGCACTGAGCACGGGTACAATAGGGATAAAAATTAGTCTACCAT
Source organism: Withania somnifera (assembly GCA_039654485.1). Taxonomy (NCBI): domain Eukaryota; kingdom Viridiplantae; phylum Streptophyta; class Magnoliopsida; order Solanales; family Solanaceae; genus Withania; species Withania somnifera. The sequence continues at coordinate 1,794 of JBDJHY010172013.1, forward strand.
TTGGAATATGCACATCCTTAACAAGATAAAGCATTTCCTTTGGCTTCTAATCCATGAGAGACTTCCCATAAAGCTCTACTCCTATAGGATTGGCCTGGATGTACTGCCTACATGCTTTTTCTGTAACCAAAATGAAGAGTCTCTTGACCACCTCTTCTTCTTGTGCCCCAATACACAATAACTCTGGAAAAACATTCTACCCCTCTCCCACCAACCCATCAACCCAAACACTTGACCATTTATTAATTCAAACTAGATTGACTGTAGAGATAATGAAAGCATATCCAATTCAGCAACTAGTTAACTTGGGGCTCCCTCTTGCCTTACTGCTTAGTAGTGATTATGAGGTTTATGGACCCAAAGGAATAATAACAATTTTAACAATCTGAAAAATCTTGTGTCTATTAATAATACTATCTACTTAGTTGTGAGTATGAGAACCTCATCTTAAAAGAGAAAGTTGTGTGGACTAAGACTATTTGTACTTATGTCAACTGAAAAAACTCCCTCAAGGGCACTTAACGCTGAATTTTGATGGGGTATCAAATGTTGACAAAAGCAGTGGAGGCCTGGGTTGCATGATACGAAACTACTGGGAGACTAGATCGTTGGGTGTCAAGGGAAATTGATAAATCTTCCCTTGTGTCTGTTGAATTACTTGCTTTGAAAATGGGGCTAAGACTTGCTATAGATTATAATGTCACACCCTTACACATATGTATGGATAGCTCATTAGTAATTTCCGTGCTCGTCAATGATAATGGTAAATTCTCTAACATAATTGCGGAGTACAGATCATCCATACTGATTTTACAGGTAGCAGTTCTATGCCACATATTTCAGGAGCAAAATAAGTTGGGATACCTACTAGCAAAGGACAGGAAAAATGGAGCACTGGGATACCACGTTTTAGAAGAACCTCCATTGTTCGTGCGTGGGCAACTTAAGATAGACAAGGAACGAACCCTATAGCTAGAATAGTTAAAGATAATGATTGTGACTTAGGGTGTCGGGTTGTGGCACCTATAAGTATTATTCAAATTTCTATACTGTCTGCTAATGGGGATGCGGGATATGCGCTTTCAATGCCGTGATCTAGTTAACAAATGAATAAATTTCCAGTCAACAAAAAAGATTAAAATTTATCTTGTACACCAATTGTGGTGGATGATAGATATTTCTTCATCTTTAATATCATTAACTCGGGTTTAAGCTCTAGAAGTATAAAAAAAAATCATGTTGAATACGCCATTTCCACAAACGTATAGATCTGGGTTAATAGTTGGGCTTCACTACGAGTAGCGGGTGAAAAATAAAAAAAAAAGTCATGTAAATTATTCATTGCTAAAAGTACTTCTCTTCAAAAGTGTGTTCTATGATTTTAAGTTTATAAATTTAGAATTTTAAAATTGGACCATGATTAAATTTGAGACTACTATTATTTATATATATTAAATAAAATTTGGATCAAAGCCATTAAAGTTCTACCCACATAACTTATGGTGTATATCCTCCCATATTCCTCTTTATTATATCGAGAAAATAAAATAAAATTGGGGGCAGCTTGTATGGATTATGATCATGTGAAGATGCAATTTATAGCTTTTCTTATTATTTAATCTAATTTTTGTATGACGGAAAATATTTTACCTAAAGCAGATCAGTCTTTGAAAAACATCTAACTGTTGGCTTAGAGGAAATTACGAGCTGAGATAGTTGTGGAGCAAAAAGGATTTCTGATAATGGATACAACAAAAAAAAAATTATTTCTGCAAAAGTATTTACAAAAAGTAAACGTAAGTTAGTTGTATTATATAAAAACGAACATGAAAAGATGGAATAGCATGTGTAGGATTGAAAATTCAAGCAGATGAAATGGGGATGGGTCTGTCTCAAAGTGTTGTGTGGTCCTTAGGAAGCAGAGAGATGAGATCTGTGCAGCTAAAAAAACAAATATAGGATTTTGGGGAAGGAAAAAAGGTAGTCTCTTTCCTTTAGCTAGATCCCTTTTCTCTTTGCTCTTCCAATATATATAAAGTTGTTACGCATTATCATGCTTCCAATGTCTTTTCCAATGTCTTCTTACTTCTTATATTCAAACGCTCATCTTCCACTCTCTTCCTTTACCTTGTTCTTAAGCTATGATCCATTTTACTTGTCAAGTCTATTAGAAAATTAATTATTTATTTTTACTTTTATCATTGCTCAATAATTTTGTACCTAAATTAATACGTATGCTGAAAAAGATAATAATGTTAAATTAACATTAAAGATTTAACGAAAAATTAAGATTAATTTATATTTTCTTAAATGACGTGCAAAAATTTTTAAATGCATAAAGTCTCCTCTACAGTTGGATGAAATTTTTAAGTAGAAATCTTAACGTTATGGGGTTTTATTACCCATAAAACAATTTTCAACCATAATAAATATATCATTTTAATTTATTTTTATACCAAACTAGTTCTCACATTACTAAAGCGCGTGAAGGAAAAAAAAATATATCCTCAAAGTCACGTGGCTTTGTTATTTTTAATTTTCTTTTTTATTACATATACTCACCTACCCATGTTCCAATCTTGGCAAAAGAACACCATTATAATGGCTTGGAGAAGCTTTTTCGGCCAACTATGGCTCCTCCCAAACCACCCACCCTCACCATTGTCTTCTTCCATAGACCTCTTATTTTTCACTTTCTCTCAAATTCAAGTAATGCATATTCTTCACCCATCTTAAATCTCAAACACACCTCTTCAAAACCCAAAAGACATAAATCTTTGAAATTAAAACTCTTATCTGTTCCTCGATAGACTTCGACGATATTCCCAGAACAACAGATTCACCATTTTCAAATCAATGAACTAGGTAACTACTTCTCAGAAATTCAGTGGTGTTAGGAAATCTTGCCCTTTTCATTCAATCAATCTATGAAGAGGACAAAGATGAAATAGTTATACTTGGTTCTATTGTATTTATTTGTTTTGCTTGCTTATTAAAAAATTTCACAGCAAGAAAAGGTTGGTCATTGTTGGTTTTTGTAATTGGTGATATCTAGACTAATATGACTTTTGTGCTAGAGGGTGGAGTGGAACTCAAAAGCATAAATATTGCGAAACTCTGTGTGTTTCGTCTAATTATCATTTAGGTTCAGTCTATTTTGAATGTGCTCCATCCGATTGTTCTGTTGGATGGCAAACTAGACATTTCAACATTTCTAAATCCATTCCCTTGTTCCATCTATTCCTTTGGATCATTGTCCTTTTTTAAAAGAAATATGTTGAATTCTTTTCATCGGAGCGGTGGCAAGCAAAGCGACTGGGAAGTAGGGTCTGCAGTGAGGTTGGGAAGATGGATAAAAGACCGGGGGGTGGGGAGGAAAAACTAAAAGAGAAAAAGAAATAAAGTATAAAAATATAAATATAATGAATTTAACACGTAGCTGACAATGATTGATGGGTGAGTTTTCCCTTTTTTGCAACTGAAGTTGAAAAAAAAAGTTGTAATTATATTATTTTAAAATTATATAAGGAGTAATAGTACCGCAAATTAAAGTGCAAATTTGATCTAACTTTAAGGAAACTTCATAAATTAATATGCCTCACGAGCAACAGAAGACTAGCAGTAGTAACTTTCAAACTGGGATTCTCACTGAAGGAAGATTTCATACCCAAACCTCCCGTCTTCCTATTCAAGAATCATATCTCATTGCGGAGCCCCTTCCATTTCGATAGCCAATTCTCCGGTGTGAGGCTCCTATTTACTCCCCGAAGCTTAGCGCAGACAGCTCCACTCTAGTAAAGCAAGACCGAATCCGGAGAATTCGATCCATGTACTCTGTTCTGTACACTACAACCCTTGACCACTCCTATACCTCTGATGGAGAAGGGAAGATGGAGCAAGGGATTCAGGATTCAATTATTGTTCCAACCACTGCTGGATGTGATTCCAAGAGCCGAACGAGAATGAATACCACACAGAAGAGTCAAGGGCCAACCTATGTCTCAGTAGCTGCCCAAGAAAGGACCACTCAATCCAGTTTAACCTCTTTTCCAAATAAACCGAACCTCAATACCACATTCATCAAAAAGATATGGCCATCTCTGACGGTTGCGTATAAAAATTCTAAATTTAACATTTAAAGTAGTGCTTAAGCACATTCAAACATGAATATTATTTTATAAATTCTTTCTATAAATATAATAAATATAATTTCATCTTTAATTTGAATTTTATAAATTTTAAATAAAATAAAAAATATCTAAAATCAATGATCAAATGCATAAAGTAATTCAAACCCTACATGACTTATTATAAAAAGAAATTACTTTTCACTTCTTAAGATTACTAATTAGTGTTTTGTATCGATAATAATAATATTACCTGTAATTTTCTTATCTAAGTAATTTAATTTTGCACATTCAGTGCGTATAAACAATGCGCAAGACTAGCTAAGAAGGATTTGTTTATTTTATTGTGTAGCTCCATGGAATTCATGTCCAGAATCCCCCTCACTTCCTCTTTTCATAAACATGCATAATATATAACACATCATCCATTAGAGAATAAGATTTTTTTACGATATAAAAGTAGATAAATGAGATTAATAACCTAAAAATAAAACGATTGACGTTCTACAACAAATTTAAGCTCATTAGGAACAATAATTACCTTTCAATCTCAGATAAGTTGTGATTAGTACTTATTTGAATTCTGGCTGATCATATTATGTCATATAAGCTCATTTTTGTCAATTTCATGGTCAAATTCTAACAATTTAAAATTAATTGATAGGTCAAAAAATTCTTATACAGTTCTGTATAAACTACGATAAAGTTACTGGCTACTGGCATCACCCATTCACCCCACTGTATTTGCCAGCTAATTGCAACATTGAACCAACATAACAAATGCAGAATAGAGACACTTCAGTTGCTTTCTGCTTGCTTGTTTTTCTTTTCTACTGGTTCAGTACTACTCTTTTACTTCAATTTTAATTAGTGTTATTTTTCTTTTTAGTTCATTTAAAAGGAAAATTTTAATTTGGAGCATCTTTGAATTTGACTTGATATGTTTATAAGTACAAGATTAAAAAATATTTTAACATATTATATATTTTTAAAATTAATATTTTTTCGGTTGTATCAATTTGTTTGTCCTACTTTCACTTTTAGTTCATTTCAACAAGAGTGTTGTATGCAACAAATGTTAATGCGTTGGAAAAAAATTACAATCACAAATAAAATACGGAAAATATAATGTATTGATAAATAATGATTGTGAGTATATATTTATTTATCTGTTGATTCTTCTCTCGCAATTTTCTCCATAAAATTCGAGTATGGATAGTAGCATATTTCTCATATAGAATGATATATTAATCATTTTATGAATATTTCAAGATGTTACCCTTAGAGTCCAATAAAATTTTGATGTCGGACATTTTTATAACTTTTGAATTTCGACTTTTTAAGTAATTAAATGACATTTTGGTACATCCCTTATATTTCTCCTCAGTAAGTCAAATCAACCAAACAGATTGAAAATAAGAGAATACATAAATTGAAAGGAGGGAGCAGTATTTTTATTTCCTAATTTATTTCTTACGGATCTTTTGTAAAGGGTTTCATTCATTTGTAAATATAAGATGCAGATAGGCAACATGCATGCAGAAAGCAAATTGCAGATATACAACAGAATAGTATTAGTGAACTGTTTCAAATGTTAGTGCTACTTGTATCTTTCACTGCTTTAGTAGTGGTTGGATTTTCAAGGAAGCATGAAACTAAAGAGAGGCGAATTTAAAACAAGTTGTAAATAACCTTTTACTCAAAATTAGTCTGAATTATATATAGCACGAAGCAAATATTCCTCTTTCATCTTTCTAGTGGCTTAATTAGCTTTATTGAAAGACTCTACATATTTAGCCTTCGGAGTTCAGCCTTGAGTACTAGTAAGTTACAAAGTGGATCTTTTTTCCATGCAATAGGAGATATGATATGATTCTTGCATGCCTAGTCAAAAAAAAAATTGTCAGAATCTGACCATTTTAATATATATATGTGTGTGTGTGTGTAAAAGGGTCATCATCTGCAAGCGCTGCACCTCATCAAACACACTTTTGATTCGGACTCTCTACCATATATGCTAGAGCAACTACTGCATGTACAAAAATGAAAGAATTATAAGTATAAAATAAAAACTTACTCTGCTTCAATTTATGTGTCTTAATTACTACTTTGAGAGTTAAATAATATTTTTTAAAATAATTTTTTCAAATACTATTAAAACTATTCGAAATTATTAATTATTAGGATTATAGTAGCACTTATATATAGTCTTCGAACAATTAAAATTCAATTGAATTTTTGTAGTAGAGGGATTAAGTACTTCTCATTAGTAATATATTCCGAAAAATATATCTATCCTCGGTGGTCTTTTAAACATAATGAAGACTAGAGATGCTTACTTTGGTAAATTTTAAAGATCGAAAATGTTCTCACTCTATATTCAAAGGACTATTTATCTCACTCACAAACATTAAGGATTGTCTTTGTCATTTTCACCACAAAAACAAACCCTATTTCATTGTTATGAATTGAGCTTTATTGTGCCTTCCATATGTAGTTATTTAATCTCCTTCCCTAGTTTCTAACGTGTTTGTAGTCTTAAGATATGAATAAACTTAGATATTCAGAAATATTGATTAAAAAAAAAAACTAAAAATTTATTTTAGGGAATGGTAGGCTTTCTTTTTAGAAGCAATTTCATTTTTTTTCTAGATTCTTTTCCTATTGAAATGTATAAATCTTATCTATGGATTAACGAAAAGGTAAAAAAAGACAAAGCGGAATCCATGCTAAGAAGGTGGAAAAGTCAATTGAAAATAACAACCTCGGAGGAATACAGTGTGTCTACAAAAAACATGCAATATAATGGAAAATTTCACAAATAGCAACTTTTGATCCCCCTATATTTGATAAATAACCTTTTATTCTGGAGTTTCAAAATTTACTAGGAACACTAAATTTCATTATAACTGCTATTTTTCTAATACATGACTGAATAGTGACTCAAAGACATTTCTGAAAGCTGATCAGTGAGCCTATTTCTACTAAAACGTTCTAGGAAGTCAATGTAGCACCTAACAACCTCGGAATACAAATTGTGCTAATATCTATTGGGCCCATGATGGTCATTTTGGACCCAACCATAAAAAGCCCAATGGTGAAAACAGTTCCTTAACTGCTAACTCTGTATGGTCTTGGTAGCAATAAACCCAACATTTATCAATTTGAGTAGGAAGCTTAAACTGAGGCTATATATACCATTTGTTATATTATATATGTGCTCGCTTTAACGATGTTAATACATGTATTAAAATTGTAGTATTGATTTCCTAATTCTGAATAATGTCTAACTAACTTCTTCAACACTATCTCTACATAAAATTAAAATGAAAACTAAGAAGAGTTTTATATGAGATATTTTGAAAACTAAACTGATTCGTTGCTGGTATCAAAGTCAAACATTATGCAACTAAAATATACACGGTATGCTATGTATGAAATAAAAGTGATTAACTAGATGAAAAGGACATATATAGCTAGTTAGACTTCAAAGTCAGTGGAAGCACCGCTTATTGGTTTGCATCATTTTGGGTTCAATATTTGCTATCAAGTCTTATGTGATGCCTTTGATCAAATTATATGTTGAAACCAAATGCAAAATTCATCTTTTAATTAAAAACAAAAAAATTATCAAACCGGCAAATTATGAATGGTATTCCCAACTAAAAAGGTATTCCCTTCAACCGCAGGTACGTTTTTGGGATAAAGGATGCTAAAGAACCCATGTGAGAACTTTAACAATCTTTGCTAAAAAGACTAAACTACTGGTAAGCAAGTAATTTAGCAAAGGATATGCAAATTTTTTTCCAGTTATTTTAAGGATGTTAAAAATTAAATATATATTTATAATAATTAACATTTAACTTTTATACTTCATATAATATTCCGACGAAGGGTGTGCACCTAACCACCCTTCGACGAAGGTGGCTCCGCCACTGGACCTTCCTACAGTATGTTTCATTTCTACACTAGGTTGTTCCCACAGTTTGAATTTATAACCTTCTAATCACATAATAATAATTTTCTCAATTACTCCGAGACTCATCTTTAATTGCTAGTATATAGGAATTGAAACTAAAATGTACAATATGTTTATCAAGAAGTATAAAAATAAGGAAGATGGTGATTAGAGTTGCCAAGGATGATTATCCGACTGCCTGTACCTTTCAGTTCAACTTGACTGCAACCACTCCTACCAACTGACTGGAACTGGTGTAGGGTTACGTTTTGAGTCATAGACAATATTAATTAGCATGCATCCCCCCTCTACATAGTGACTATTTAATTCATTGATAGACATAAACACCTTCTTAGCTACTTTGATCTTCCTTTTGTATCTTATCATTCAATTCATTTAGCCCCACTATTCTAAATTTTAATATCGGGAACTTAAGTCCGAGCTATATATAAATTCGGCAGAATTACGTAATTTTTGTTAAAATTATGTATTTGTATTCATGTATAGATAATTTATTTAGAAATCAATAAATTATAATCTTTTTACAATTCAAAATTTGTACATTCGAAATTATAAATATCTTTCATGTACATCTTAAAATGTCTTGATTGGAGCCACCCGTGTCAGAAAGTGGAAGTGTTAATAGGCCAGTTTCGAGTTCTTCTGGTATATATAGTGTACCTTGTTAATTCTTTTGAGTCATGACAATTTTAATTAGCATGCATCTTCCCTCTAATTAGTGATTATTTCATCGATAGACAGAAACACCTTACTTTGGTCTTCCTTTTGTATCTTCTCAAGTCGACTCTTTCAACAGCACTAATACTAATAATATTGCTCAAATAATCTAATCTTTCATAATGGGCTAGAGTTTTAATTATGAACTCTGACAGAATTTAATAATTTTAGATAAAATTTTATATTTATATTAGAATTTACTTAATATTTATAAATAATTCATTCTGAATGAAATAAATTATTTTTTAAAAATTCAATATATATTCGTATATTGAAATTTCCGAATCCACTCCACCATTATATATTATATGCATTATCCTTTAAATGTATTGATTGGAGACAACTGAATAAAAAAGTATAAATGCTAATTAAAGTCGGGGCCACTAATTTGAATTCTCCTCAAATGCTTATTTTTTTTTTTTTTTACTCTAAAAAGTGACGTGTTTGATCTATATATTTTTAGTGTTAATATTTAGAAGTTTAAACACGGTTTAGCTATTATTGGACGTATATATGGAGTGATGGGCGTGTCCCTTGATAACATGCATGGTTCAGGCTGTGAACAGGGGCGAAGCTATTGACGGGATTCATTTGAGATAAAATTATTTTTTATAAATATATAATAAACGTTGTATCTTTTTTAACTAGTTTATTTATTTACGTTAAGATCATTGATTTTTATTTTCATCAAATAGATGCCCCCAAAAGTAAGGCAAGGAAGAAAACGGACGTGTGAACTACCCTAATTTTCAAATATTAGATAAGAAAATAACTATTTTAAAATAATATAGACAAATTCTATTGGGATCGATTCAAGGCCAGCTCATTTAGTGAGTTTCTTGTCTCCTGATCACTTAATTTAATAAAAAAGAAAAACAAAATAATTTTGGTTAGCTGATTGGATAATAGTCATGCATTATTTTTGAAAGAAGAAATAATCATCGTGTCGCCTAGCTTTTCTTTTTCATACGAGTAGTAATAATACTATTCTTTTAGGTTTTTGTTCTTTGATTTTTGTTAATTACTGTTTGTTGTTATTTTTGTATTTTTATTGTCTTTTTTTAGTTACTATTCCTTTTCTTTTTTTTTTTTCGATATATATCTTCATGCTTTCTTTAACTTTTTTTCTCTGGACATTTTTTAAATGTTTTTTCTTTAGTCGAAAGTTTATCAATTTTTTTTTATTTATTATTTTTCAAGAAAGGCATATACTCTACACACTTGTAAAAATATTATTATTCTTGTTACAAGAAGAAACAATAATCATCAATAAGGGTACAAAATTAGCAAGATCCTATTGATTCCTATTTTTGTTTTCCAAAAGTTTGCAGTATCCTTTTCTTTTCCAATAAAAAATGTTTGCTCCTAATGTATTTCGAAATTTGCAACTTGCCTGGTGAATGCAGTCGTCCTTTGTGAATTAGTTAGAAACTTTGGTTTTATCCTGTGACCAATTATATCTCCCAGGAAAAGTCATAACTAGTCTTTCATTCCAATGATAAGACATCTAATATAGTAAACCAATCGAAGGTAGAGAGTACACTTTCTTTTTCTTAGAAAAAGAGGAGTTGTAGTTCTCCAAGGACTAGTTCATAACCCAATCTTAATTTAAAAACACAAATAAATTTTGTGGGTGCTCTAGTAGTCTAGTACGTCGGATGAGATATATCTTTGTATATAAATAGCTAGCTG
>JBDJHY010172034.1:0-12307 GCA_039654485.1 Withania somnifera
GTACGACAGTGAGTACAATTTTTCAACACTTATCATACCTAATGACTTTGAGATTTTGATGATACTTGTTCCCTTGAGGACGTTGGTGATACCACTATATTGAGGCATTGGATGCCACTACTTCCGAGATTACAACTTGATGGTGCTATTGTTATGAGGCATTAGATGACATATTGCGAGACATTTAAGGCTTTTTGACTTGGGGATATGAGATCATGATGACGTTAGATATTGTATGTGGTGGACATACCTCTATGGACCTTGTCTCTGGGCTACAACGACTGAAGGAGGGGTATAAGATAAAATAGGGATATACGAAAATTAGGATTTTCCTTCCATGGATCCTTCTTACTAGGCTTACGGGCACTGGAGGAGGAGCATACACAGGAATTGTTACTTCATGGTGTATATTTACTTTTCTGTACTTGTTTTCATCAGTATACTCCTGGTCGTATGTGGAGGCCTACGGGTGAGCGTGATTTCTTTGTATTAATTTCCTTATTATATTATTTTTATTATTCCTTAATTATTATTACTGTATTTATGTGAGACTGCCTTGCTATGTGATATTTGTGCAAGATATCATTTGACTATTCATTCCATTCTTACTTGACGGTACTGGTGTATCGTCCATGTTCACTTCTTGTCTACTTATCCATCTTTTTTATTACTTACTGTTTGTTGTTTATATATATAGTTGCAACGATTCCATCTACGTTCTTTTTTTTTTTTACTTGAGATTCTATTCGGATGTTTTAGCTAGCGAAGACATATCTATCTGGCTACTTGATTCTCATCTGAGTATCTAGCTTCCATGTTGTACTATTTTCTCACCTTACCTTACTTTCTAGAATTCCTTTATTTACTTCTTTTATGATTATTATGTGCCTAGTGGTCCCTCGAGGCCTACTAGGTACAGGTTGCTTCAGCGACTTGTACTCATGCTAAACTTGTTCCCATGGTGCAGATATAAGTGCTAGAGCCTGACGTTGATTTATGGATTTTTTTTCATGCGTACTTGTTGTTTCTTTCAAAGATACAGGGTGAGCTTGACTTCTAACTGTCCCTGCTCTCCCTTCGGATGGGGCATGTCTCTTTTGTACTTTCAGGACATGTTTACTGAATATTTTTGCTTGTACTCTCTAAGAGGCTCTGTTTATTTATATTGATACCAGGGTTTTGGGAGTTTATTGATTTTGTTATTATATTCTGCTTTATTTTTCATATCCCTTTTTCTTTATGCCTTTTAATTATCCTAGTGCATTTCGTTATTGTGATGGTAGCCCTCCGCTCTGGCTTTCGGCTACAGGGTTGGTTCTCCTACTGGTGGGATATTAGCTATTATCATGATTGAGAAATTGGGTCGTGACACTTTCCTTAATACAGATCAGTATAATCAACAAGAATTCCACAGATACAAATCAGTATAATAAATGGGAATTCCCTGGATACAAGTTAGCATACTCAATGGGCATTCCCCCGGATATAAATCAGTATAATCAATGGGCATTCCCTAGATACAAATCATTTAATCAAAAGGAATTCCCTGGATACAAATCATTATAATCAATACAATCTCACCAGACGTTTGTCCTTCACCAAGTCTAGAGCTGGCATGAGTCAACAATGCATGTGCTTGGCAGTCACCGAGTCCAAAACTAATTGAAAACTCAATATGCGTGCTAGGCTTCACCAGAACTAAAATCAGGTAATAGATAATACTCAGCATCCAATATCGGGCCAAAGCTATATGTGCTAGCAAGGTCATATACTCAAAGCTAAGTAATAGGTCCTGGACAAAAACAGTAGAAAACAAGTGTACGGGCACCTAATTGGCCGTTGAGTCTTTACAATATCTTAGGAAAACTAGAAACACCCTTTTTTTAGAGAAAGTCATTTTACAAACAAATTTTTATCAAGACTAGCTGGTAATATTAAAAATCCCTGTGATCATATCTAAATATTGTGCGCTCACCTTTCATTATAAAAATCTCAAAGTAGTGCAAGTCATTAATATACGAAAACGGGCCTTAAGGCCAACGAATATTTGAAAAAGGGCTCAATAAGGCCATGCAAGCTTTCAAAATCATTAATTCTAAGATCTCATCCATAAACAGTGGAAACAAAAGCATAAAATCTCTATAATACGATGATGACATGCATGAATGACATGAGTGCAATCACAGTCAAAGACCACTGAATATCCTGTGGGCTCTGCACAAGCTCGAAATCACTACAACAAGCATAACCTGGAAAATCGATGTGCGGGACTCACGGATATTCCTGAAATCCTACCATCTACATTCTAGAGTGAGTGTAGACCATAGGTTAATCTACGATCTAATACAACATCAATACATAATCAAGGACCAGCTAGGAAGCATACAAGTTCAAGGGTACCAACCTAGAATTCCCAACCCAAGAATGATAAATACTACTATTATTTCTCATCTAATCCATGTATAAGATTATAATTCGTAACCTACCTGTTCTCCAAATATAAGCTAGCAAATACAACGTAAAAGATGCTCTGGCTACTCCAAATCTTCAAAAATGTGCAAATGAGCCCGAACAATAATGAAACTAGAAAAATAATAATATAGATATTAATACGAGTCAAACAATACCAATAAATCTATTAAAATAGACGGAGTCAAAATATGGGTCAGAACGAGCATACGAGCCCATCTGTCCAAACTTCGAACAAAGGTTATCAAAGTACACCATAGAACTCATATTTAAAATTTGAAGCAAAAATAAATAAGAAAAAACTTGAATTGAAGAAATAAAGTGAAGAAAGGGGAAGCAGAATTTGGGGAATTTATGGATCAATTTTAGAGAAATTAAAACATAAACTATAATTTAATGGATGAAAATATGATTGGAGATGTTTATTGATGTCTCCAGCTTATTATTAAAGACCCAAGAGGTTGAAAGATAAATAATGATGAATGGATCAGATTTGGGATTTAAATACTACTAGGTGAATAGTGCTACGTGATTTAGCACTGTTCACTGCGAAGGTGAAGGGTATAGAGCATAAGACATCAAGATCGCGTAACGCAAGTTGCAATCATGAAAGGTAAAAATCAATTGGAGTTTCGATCGCGAAGAGCAAAGATGGATCAATGACTGGTCAAAGCTACGTGATCATGAGGGGTAGACCATGATTGTGAAGGCTTTGGAAATCATCACTACAAGATGGAGACCAGTGATCCGCGATTACAATGAGTAATTTTGCACCAGTTGACAACAATAATTTCAGCAAACATTTGGATCTTTAAATGATGGCTCGGATGGTTTGAAATCTAATGAGCACAACCAAAATATGAAAATTTTAAGAAAATGACATTCCGTATTCAGAGATGCATGCAAAAAATTTATCTGAGATTGTTTCGGTGAAATATTGATTAAAATTAACCCTCAGTCTAAATTACATAAATTCCAACTGAGTAACCAAAATGAATTTGTCTAAGTCAAGGACCGAATAAACACTCTACCTAACCCAAAATCGACATTACAGATCTAATGGTGTAGTCATATTCCAATCCAAGGCTCCGAACACAAGCTGACCACTCACACTCCACTTATGAACTAAAAGCTCACAAAACACGCAAAATGAGATAAACTCATAATGCAGGCTTACGAATATGAACCAAGTGGTCAACTAGACCATAATCAATGTTTAAAAGATAAATGAACTATAAGAATTCAATTTTGAGTTTGTTTCTAAGGAACGTTGATCGGAGTTAATGATATGAAGAGTTAAGTCTTTAGAACAGAAAAATAGATATAACAACTAAACAAATGACCCAGGAATCTAACTATCGATACTGATAAGTCATAAATGGCTTAGGGCCATTACTAGAAATCTTTAAGATTCAAGAAGATGCAAAATACATGGAAATTATAGGAATTGGTCATAACCGATATACTCTATCTACGATAATAAAATCACTAACAAGAGTGAAGAGATGGATATGAATGTCAAAAAAATCACATATCATATCTAATATCACCTCAAAGTAAGTAGACATATTATAGAATGTAAAGATGAGATTAAATAAGGAAGTAGCCATACAGTCACAAACAAATATAGTATTTGTAATCACTACATAGACGCCTCTATCTCAAGTTGACCCGAGAAAGCATAAAAATTAGCTTGACTACGTGTATGTGTGCTTACCCTATAGGGATGAGTACCACCACCTCTACCAGTCTTCTCAACTCCTTGGTGAGGTTGGGTTCCACCTCTACTTATCGTGTGGCCCTACCTACCATGAGGATGATCTTTATCATGTGCATTGCCTTGAATAAGAACGATGGCCTTCTATTGAGATGAATGATCATTCTGTATAAACCTAGGACACCATCTAACAATATTCTTAATCTTACCATACTCATAACATTCCCTATTTAGAGTTGGCCTCTGAGCGGAAGGCAAAGAAATGGTATGCCTCTATGATCTTAAAAATGTTATCTAGCCCCTGTCAAACCCCCAGGTAATACCTACATAGCTGATGATGTGACGATATTTGAAATCATATACTTCACTTAAAACCATGAATAAATGCATGTTCTTGAGAAACTTATATGAGATTTGATGTGTTTTCTATGTTTGTACAGGTTAAAGTTTGATTTTAGAACCTTGGATAAGAGTACATAAGAATAGGAGATTTAAAGGTCAATTGGACGGTTTGTCTAGACCTGGACAATTCACCTAATTTGTATTGCCCAGAGAGATTACCACTGGTTTGATGCCCAACTACCTTTTAAATATGGACAGTTCGTCCATCGTTAGAAAAATCATATGTAGGTTGTCGTACGGGAGGTGACATGTTTTCTTAATGCCCTAGTACCCTCAAAAAATAGATGGTTCGTCCAATCTTAGACTTATCGTCCATAAGAGACCGTTTTGGAAGAAAGATATGTAAGAATGGATGATCCACCTAACCTTAGACGACTCCCAATAGTGATTGCCTACCATGTTTGATTCTGTTGTGATGCCTGTGAAGGGGAAAAAAAGGACAGGTGAATCTCCCAGTGTTGGAAGGTTCGTCCAAATTACCATCCAAGCCTTAGAGGAAATCATTCTTCATCTTCAAACATTAAACTTTTACCCCTATACTATAAATAGAGGAATTAGGTTATTTTACATTATCATTAGAACAGAGATATTCTAACGTACTACTGCTTCAATTTCATATACTTTCTTTCTACCACAAATATTAATTGTGATAGGGTTTGGCTATTGATTGATTGATAATTGAACAACATCTTTTCAAGATAATTTGATCTGGGTATGATATCTTGTGAATTTCCTCCTTGTTATTGCATAGTTTTTATCATTAGTGGCTAATCTTCGGATTAGTAGAATTGATGTTCTTGCAATATTTTGTAAATATATCAGTTATTACTAATGATGTATTCATCTAAGGTTTCTCAACCTATCTTAGACAAATCTCTTTTACACCTTTTCAGACTGTAAAAGGATTGCAATATTTCTATCATAATAACCTTAAGATGATTACCCTAGTTACAAATATCATTAGAAGAGGGTTAACACCCCAAATTTCTTATTATATTCCCCGTGGGACTCAACCTCAACCTTTTTGGGTCATATATTTGACAATGACCATTTTTATACTTCTTTTAGAGGTGTATTTTAGACGTATCAAATTTTGGCACTGTTGTTAGGGAATATGGTTTTCAGTTAGGTCAAGTGTGAACATTTATCATTTTACTCTTATTTCTATTTTTTATTGTAGTTGTTATTTTTGTGCTATATCAGGTTGACCTGTAGTTTATACCAAATACCCAGAGTTTGGGTATACCATTACTGCTATTCAATATAGAGACTAATATAATATTGAGAAGGATGAATAGACAAGAAGATGTGCCCCTACATGACCCTATTGAATTGAATCCAAATGATCCACCTAGAGGTAACAATCTAGTTATACCTTCGGCCTTAAATAGTGAGGAACAACATGGTGATAGAAGACGATGATTGTAGACTTTGATGGTGCTGGTGCTACAAGAGAGATTATTTTACCTCCACTTGCACCGGTAGAAATTTTAACATTACCAGCACTATGATCGAACTCTTGACTATAAAGGGGCTATTCAGAGGAGTAACTAGTGAATATCCCAACCTTTACCTAAAGAACTTCACTGCTATATGTAAGTCTTGCAACTTACTGGGAGTGAGTCAAAATACTATGTGGTTGAGGTTATTCCCTTTATCACTATGCGGAGAGGCTACTATATGGTTGGATGATCTACTATCGGACTCTATCTCTAATTGGGGTGATTTGGAAGAGGCATTCCTAGAAAGGTTATTTACTCCGTCAAAGATAATAGTGCTCTAGGAAAAAATCACTAACTTTAGACAAAATAATAATGAATCTCTACATGGGGTTTGGTTGAGATACAACAAAAAGATTAAGAAGTGTCTGACTCGTGGATTGGGAGACAACTATCTAAAAGAGAAATTCGATAGAGCTTTAAATGCATCTAGAGGATTGGTAGCTAATGGTGTAAATAGTGGATCTTATATGTTAAGAATGTATGTCAAAGTGTCACAGGAACTTGATAAAGTTACAAGAACAATCGAGGTTGGCATTCTAGAGAAGTTGATGTGTCTTGTGGCGCAAAAGTTAAAGCTATGTCGGAAGACCAACTCCGAAGAGAAGAAAAGAGAGATTAAGTCATGTCCCACATAAAATCTCAAATTGATCTGATGTTAAAAAACTATTAGGTGGAGGATATAAAAAAGTAAAAGTTGTGGTTGCATATGGGAAAGGAAAGGTATGAAGATAATGAGTTAGACTCCGAGAAGGAAGCTATGTATTTCCAAAATTAGGGGGTTCCACCAAGAACCTTAGGTTGGGGCATCAATAGAGACTACTTTAATGAGAAAAGAGATTATCAAGATAGAGAGGAAAATAGCTGGCGAAACAAGGATAGCCATAAAAAAGACTAGATTGGTATATATTTACCTCTAGGAAATTGCGATAAAGAGTAAGGTAATTCAAGAACAGAGGAAATGTTAGAAAAAGTTCTTCAAAATGTAGAATTGTCAGATGAAAGTTTAAAATCAATGAATACGAAGATATCTAACATTGATCAATTGGTTGACTCACACACCACTTCAATCAAGCAATTAGAGTTTTAAGTTGGACATATTTTAGCCTCTTTGAATCAGAGAAAGGTAGGGATGTTACTTAGGGCCACAGTGCAGATTTATATAAATGATGGTCAATGCATGGCAATTACCATAAAGAGTAGAAAGATATTATCAGAACTGAAGCAAACAGTAGAGGAAAAAGAGGAAGTTGAGAATTCAACCACTAAAGAAGATTTGGTTAGTGAGAATGAGAATATAGTTAATGAACTATAGAATGGGAGTAAAGTTGGTAGTGAAGTGAGCAAGGATGAACCATATAAACTTATCATGATGCCAAGAGCGCCACCCCATTTCCCCAAGGAATGAAGAAGAAATCTGAGGATGGTAATTTTCCAAAATTTATGTCCATGTTGCAACAAGTGTCAGTAAATGTTCCATTAGTGGAAGCACTTGAACAAATTCCAGGTTACACTAAGTTCATAAAAGACTTGGTTACAAAGAATATAGAAGTGAGTGTTAATCCTGCAAAAAATGTTCATCATTACAGTGCTATATCTTCTGTGTCTTTGGTGTATAAAAAAAGAAGATCCCAAGGCATTTACAATTCCATTCACTATTGGATCTTTTAACTTTTCTCGATCTCTTTATGATCATGGAGAAATTATAAAATTGATCTCATTGGCTATTTAGAAGTAAATGGGATTAGTATCCTCTATACCATCTACAATGCAGATACTAATGGCTGACAAGTTAGTCAAGAGGCCAGAGAGGATCTTGTGTGGTGTACTTTTCAAAGTGTCCGATCTTATATTTCTTATAGACGTTGTTATCTTGGACTGTGATATTGACTTCAAAGTGATTTGGGACGACTCTTTTTGGAAAATTGGAGAGCTCTAGTAAATGTGAAAAGAGGTGAGATAAAGTTTAAGCTAAATAATGAGGAGGTGATTTTCAACATTTGCAAATCGATAAAACAACTTAAGGGTATAAGTGTATTATTTGTGATTGAGGTTGAATGGGACAATGTGAGAGAGGTGCAATTTGAAGAAATGCTATTTGTTGAGACGTTATATGTGGTAGTTATGAACCTTCGAGGTGAAGGCTTGGATGATTAGGAGGATACGGTGAATGCATTGAATAGACTTAGGTCTTATTTATATGAACCAAGAAAACTAGATTTAGACCTAAAGAATATGACAATGCCATCGGAAAATCCATCAGTAGAAGAAGCCCTAGTATTAGAGCTTAAGGAACTCATGATCCATCTATAATATGTATTCCTAAGAGTAGAAAACATTTTGTCGATTATTACTTCTGCACATCTTATAGACCAGCATGTTATGGTGCTAGTTCAGGTATTGATAAAGTTCGAAAAATCTATTCTATGAATGGACCATTACAGACATCATAGGTATCCCACTAGGGATTTACACCCATCGCATCGAGATTGAAGAAGAATGTGTCCCCAAAAAGGACCAAAGGAGATTGAACCAACAAATACAGGAGGTTTTCAATAAAGAGATAATTAAATGGTTGGATACAGGTGCTGTTTATCCGATAGCACATAACAAGTGAGTGAGTCCGGTATAATGTATACTGAAAAGGGTTGCATGACTGTGGTGCCAAATGAGAAGAATGAATGATCACGCTGAGGCTGGTGACTGGTTGGAGAATTTCATGGATTATAGGATGTTAAATTCTTGTACTCTAAAAGACCACTTTCCAATGCCTTTTATAAATCAAATGCTCGATCGACTTGTAAGAAGGGATGGTGTTGCCTCTTAAATGGTTATTCTGGATATAACCAAATTTCTATGGGCCTGGAAGATTACTAAAAAATAATATTTACATGCCTTTATGGTACGTTTGCTTTAAAAAATGCTATTTGTATTATGTAATGCACAAGTCATTATTCAAAGATGTATGATGCCCATATTCTCAGATATGGTAGAAGACTATCTTGAACTCTTCATGGACGATTTTTCAATTATTGGAGACACATTTGAGGATTCATTAAAAATTTTGAGTAATGCCTTATTGAGGTGCACAGATGTTAACATGATGCTTAACAGGGAAAAATGTCATTTTATGGTGAAGCAAGGTATTTTCCTTGGACATAATATTTTTGAGAAAGGTATTGGAGTGGATAGATTAATGGTAGAGGTGATTGAGTATCTATGACCTCTGATTTTTTTTAAAGGTGTGAGAAGCTTCTTAGGCCATGTTGGGTTTTATAGGAGGTTTATCCAAGACTTCTTGAAAATTGCAAACCCACTATTTAAGATTCTTGAGAAAACGGTAAAGTTTTTCTTTGATGAAGCATGTCTGAAAGCTTTTGAAGCCCTCAAGAAAAAATTGATTACTTCACTTGTTATCATTGGCCCAAATTGGTCAGAGACTTTTGAATTAATGTATAGTGCAAGTGGAGTTGCTCTTTGTGTTTTTCTTAGGTATAAATGGGAGAAGATATTCCACCCTATCTATTATGCAAGTGATACATTGAATAGGGAACCGAATAACTATGTTGTTACTGAGTAAGAGTTGTTTGTTGTGGTATATGCATTCAAGAAGTTCAGAGCTTACCACCTTGGCCCCAAAGTTGTTGTGCACACTGATCATGCTGTTGTGAGATATCTCAAGAATAAGAAGGATGTGAAACCAAGGCTGATCTATTGGATCTTTCTTCTTTAGGAATTTTACTTCTAAGTGAAAGATCAAAAGAGGTGCGAAAATCATGTAGCTAATCATCTCCCCAGGTTGGAGGCAGGTGGAAGAGAAAAGGGTGATGCAGAGATTGAGGATTCTTTCCTTGGTAAAAGGGTGATAGATGTTGCCACCGATAAGGCCCCTTGGTATGTCGACTATGCAAACTTCTGGGTCAATAATATTATAAATGAAGGAATAAACTCATATCATTGAAAAAAGTTCCTTTATGATGCAAGTAAGTATTTTTGGGATGAACCTTTCTTATTTAGGCACTATCTTGATAACATAATAAGACGATGTGTGCCAGAATTGACATTATGAGCATCCATTAGGCTTGTTATTCATCCCTAGTTGGAGGGCATCATGGTGGTGCTCGTACTGCACAGAAAGAACTGCAATGTGTCTATTGTTGTGTTACCCTCCATCATGATGCTTATGAGTTTTCTAAGGCCTTCAAAAGATGTCAAATGCAAGGATTAATTTAGAAAAAACATGAACTTTCGATGACTCTAATAATGGAAGTTAAGGTTTTTAATGATTGGGGTAGATTTCATGGGTCCCTTCATGAGCTCATATGGGATACATTCTGGTAGCTGATGACTATGTCTATAAGTGGGCCAAATCTGCAGCATTACCCGATAGAAAAGGGAATAGTGTAGTAGCATTCCTAAAGAAGGACATATTCATAAGTTTTGGGACTTCCAGAACCATCATCAGTGATGGGGGTTCCAAATTTTTACAACAAACTTTTTCAAACGGTTCTAGCTAAATATGGAGTGAAGCAACATAAGGTGGAAACCCCTTATCATTCTTTTACGAGTGGACAGATTGAAGTCTCAAATTGAGAGATCAAGTCTATTATTGTTAAGACAGTAAATGCTATGCGGGAAGACTGGTCACGCAAGTTGGATAACGCCTTGTGGAAATAGAGAATGAAATTTAAGACACCAAATGGGATGTCAATTTTTTATCTGGTTTATGGAAAATCTTGTCATTTTCTAGTTGAACTAGATAACAAGGCAATATGGTCTCTCAAGAAGGTCAATTTGAGTCTGAATAAAGCCTTAAACCTGCATCTTGATCAAGTAAATGAGTTGGAAGAGTTCAGAATGAATGCATATGAAAGGGTCTCAATACACAAGGACAAGATAAAGAATTATCACGACCAACAAATTAATAAAAGAGAGTTCTTCCCCAGGGATTTAGTTTTGTTGTTTAACTCAAGACTATAATAGTTTTCGAGCAAACTTAAATCAATGTGGTCGAGGCCATTCGTTGTAATAGAGGTGTTTCCATTATGAGTGGTAGAATTGGAGAATAATAAGAAATAAAGATTCAAGGAAAATGGCCAAAGGATAAAAAGGTATTTTGGATTTGCTGAAGAGGTTCAAGCTTTGGAAACTATCTATCTTGATGAAGTCTGAGTATTCAAGGTGACTGGATCATGCCGTGATGTTAAATCAAGTGCTACTGAGAAGCAAACTAAACTATTGTGATGTTGTATGTTTTATTATTTAGCTTTAGTTGATGATATGAGGTTGGGTTGATGGATGTGTAAGTGTGCAAGAACTTAGGTTTGAAGCAGTTGGAAAAGTGTAAGGCAATATATGACGGACGAACTGTCCATAACGAGGCGAGTTTGCCACATCCCACCATCTCAGATGAAGATTACTAGATGAGTTGAACAATATGATGGATGGTAATTTGGGTAAAACTTCCAAAGACAGACGGACCACCCAAAACCATTCGCCCATTGAGGATTATACTGGAAGCAAAAAAAAAGTGGGTGACAGGGATTGGACGAAATACCTAATCTGCCAGTCCATATTCATTTCCATTTGATATAAAAGGTTCTTAGATGGAACTATTGGACGATCCTTCCAGAATTGGGTGAGTCATTAAATGATCCATCCCGTGTAAGTTATATTTTCTTTAACTGATATATGACCGGCCCTAGTTTTATTGATCGACCCGACCCACACAACTTACACCCTTTTTAAGACCATTAGATTTTTTTAGGTAATTGTTTCTTATTTCTCTTTTGATCAAAACCATCTGTTCTTCCATAACTATCAAGAATGTGACCTAAGCATTCATCCTTTATCCACCAATCTCTGAGAATTTGATCTGAAGGAACCCTAAGTTAAAATTTATGTGTGCTACGTGTTGTGCAACAATGTGTTGGCTAACTAGAAGATGGGAACCATAAACTCTATTCCATAGTTGTGGAAATTGTGTATTGATTTGTTCCTTTTTTGTTGAAGTCCAATTTTCATAAGCAGTTATAGAGATTTGAAGTTTGAGTATCCTGATGCCCATTAATGTTATATCAAATGATTGCACATGATGGATGATTTCACTAGTATGGATATGAATTGACAATCAAATTTTCTTAGTAATAGGTCAAGCGAAAGAATATACTTAGGGATTGTTGTGGTATATTTACCTAAATTCATCAAATATGGAATAATT
>JBDJHY010172041.1:539-12307 GCA_039654485.1 Withania somnifera
AAAAATTCTGGCTAAAATTAGGTCCGTAAACCCTAACAGCTCAAAAAATGACAATATTTATTCCCAAGGGTAAAGCATACTGATACATCATAAGATATAAAATAGAGCTAATTTTATGGTAGAATCAAAAGATATAACCCCTGGAAGTTTATATATATTAAAAAACTTTAAATAAATTCAAAAATGAGAAATTACCTAGCAGAATTAAGCGTAGAAACACTCGGGCATGATTTCATGGATCACAAACACAAAAACCCTGTTAATTAACTTTTTATCGGGCCTAGGATTGAGAGAAAACAAGAGGAAAAGAGAAAACATCGTCAAAATAAAGAAAAAAAGATTATATAGGCTGTCAGCCCTTCACCACGATAGCAGAAGGGCCCTCTCGATCTCAATGCTGATTACGTCAGCTCTTCTTCATGATCATAGCCCACAACTATGCGATTGCAATGCTTTAGCCCCCTGCCAACCCTGATTTTTAGAAATCAAAGTTGGAATAGAAATAGAGTCCAATTATGGCACTACATATATGAAATTTTTATGTAATCAACATTCAGGACTCAACGAAATTGACAAAAAAGTGATTCAAGATCGTATAAAGTAAATAAGGCCCGAAAACCCATAAAACTGCCTGGGAGCCAACTATCAATCACAACAAGTCATAAATGACTTAGGGTAGTTACAAGGACACTCTAAAATGCAAACAAAGTTGCACGAATATGAAAGTAATTTTGAACTTCATTACAAAATCCCCCACTATAGGAACTTTCGTCTATGAAAGTTAAAGAATAGGAGAAATGCCTAGAGAATCAAACAAGTAGAGGTATTGTGCTCTCATATCCCTCTCTGTTTGTTAAGTAGTCTCCTTGACTAGGAAGTGAGTCCAATGAACCCTCACTACTTGAATATCTCTTGACCTAAGCCATCTAACATGTCTGCTAATAATGGCCTCAGGCTATTCAACGTAAGTCAAACTATCTTCCAGGTGAACTAAATTAGAATAGACTACATGAGAAGGATTAGGCATATAGCAACGCAACATGGACACATAAAACACTGGGTGGATGGAAACCAACTCTAGATGTAGGGCTAACTTGTAACAAACTCCACTGATCTATTCTATGATCTTATATGTTCCAATAAACCTAGGGCTAAGCTTTCCCCTCCAACCAAACCTCATAACGCCCTTCATGGGAGACACCCGAAAGAATACGATGTCTTCGATAGTAAACTCAAGATGTTAGTGTCTACGATCTGAATAACTCTTTTGCTGGCTTTGCGCTGTCCGTAGTCTTTCCTAAATAAATGTGATCTCTCTATTGCATCCCAAATTAAGTTAGAAGCTTGAGGTAGAATATCCACACTACTGTACCAACCTATCTGAGATCTGCAACGCCTACTATAAAGGGCCTCAAACGATGCCTTATAAATACTGGAATGGTAGCTATTATTATAATAGAACTCTGCTAATACTAAATGCTGACAGCTACCCCCAAAATAAAATACACAAGACTGAAACATATCTTGAAGTACCTGGACAGTCCGCTCGAACTGTCCATCTATCTGTGGGAGGAAAGACGTGCTCAGAGCTATATCATGAGTTAAACTGCATACCTTGGTCTGATATAATAGAAACTGTCACCCATGTAAATGGAGAACCTTTCTAACGTATAGGGTTGCAAGCCTCTCGGTACCCGAAGAAGATGAAGTCGGTAAAAAGTCCTCGAATTTGGTCAATTGATATACAATAGAACATATATAATCATGACCCCTGGTAGTACGAGGAAGTCCTGAAACAAAGCCATGGTGATCCTTTCCCATTTCTACTTAGGGATAGGGATTTGTTGTAACACTCCCTGGTCTACGATGTTCAAACTTCACCTGCTGGCAGTTTAAGCATTGGGAAATAAACCTGGTGACATTTGATCTCAAATGACGTCACTAGTAATATTGTCTAAAATATCTGCACATCTTTGCGATGCCCAGATGTATGGAATATCTGGTACAGTGTACCTCACCAAGAATAGTCTGAATCAAGTCATCTATCTTGGGATCAAAAATACGACTAACCATCCATAAAAAATTATCAGAATCTAGGGATGCACAACCTTTAATCACCCCTCAAGGATACACCGCCTTTAATCACCCCTCAAAACCATCTCTCAAATATAAATCAAATATCTGTCCTCGTACTTTCACTTTTTGATCTGATCAAACAAAGTAAGTTTAGCCTCAATATACACAAGGACTTTGCTCGAGTATGATATGTCGATTCGGAACAAACGGTTAGCTAAAGACCAAATGTCTAGGGCTAAATAGATTCTCTGAAGAAGAGATAGAAGCCAAATTTCTCATACTAACTGTATTCTAGCTTAGAGTGTCTGCCACTACATTCGCTTAACCGAGAAGATACAAGATGCAGATTTCGTAATTGTTAAGGAGCTTGATCGAACTCCTCTGCCTGAGATTGAGCTCCCTCTATGTCAAAATATACTAAAGGCTATGGTGATCGGTGAAAATCTCGCAATGAACCCCAGAGTTAATGTCTCCAAATCTTAAGTTCAAAGACTATTGCTGCTACTCCAAGTCATGGGTGGGATGGTTATGCTACTGATTCTTTAAATGATGTGAAACATATGAAATAAATAGTATATGGCAGCCCTCGACCGAAAGTGTCAACACTGGTGCAGAAATATGCAACTTCTCGAGTCTCAAAAAGATGGATTCACAATCCTGGGACCACCGAAAGTGGACATTCTTCTGAGTCAATCTGGTCATAGGAGCTGCTGGATGAAAAACCCTGAACGAATCATCTAAAATAACCAACTAACCAATAAAGTTGTGGACCTCAGAAGGAATGGTGGGTCAAGGCCAATCATGAAAGGTTGAAACCTTAGCTTGATCCATACTTGTCATGACCTAATTTCTCAGAACATGATGGCACCTACTATACCACCAGTAGGAGAACCAAACCTATATTCCAAAGTCGAAGCAAAGGACTACTTTATAAAAAATAAAAATCACAAGTATAATAGATAATATATAAATGAAGCGAAAGTAACAAGAATCAACAATTCCCAAAACCCGA
The DNA here is from genome assembly GCA_039654485.1 of Withania somnifera. Taxonomy (NCBI): domain Eukaryota; kingdom Viridiplantae; phylum Streptophyta; class Magnoliopsida; order Solanales; family Solanaceae; genus Withania; species Withania somnifera. The sequence goes on from JBDJHY010172041.1 coordinate 3,628, forward strand.
TATCAGTGTACTACAAAACCTGTAAGTACAGAACAAGGAAAAGATGGATACCAAGCTCACCCAAAGTCTCTGAAAAGTAATAGAATATGCACGAACAACGATATGTAAATCAAGGCTGGGCACCTATATTAGGATAGGCACATATCAAGCATAGTATGAGTACAAACTGCCAAAGCAATCCATACCCAGTAGGCTTCGAGGGCCCACTAGGCACATAGCAATAATAAAAGCAGTAAATAATGGTAGGCAATAAATAGGGTCACAGAAGAAAATAATACATCATGGAAGCTAGTTATTCAGATAGTAATCAAGTAACAAGTAGAACATATATTTCTAGCTAATCACATATTTGGAATTCAGACCATGAAGGGAGACATACCCGAAATCATCGCAACACTATATGTGAATAATAACAACAATAATCAAGACTCAATAGACGACAGGAAGAGAACATGAATAGTATAACGGTAACCTCAAGTAAAGGATGAATGAATGGACAATAATATAACGCACAATATCCTACATAACACGAAATATCAAGTAACTAATGAGAACAGGTAAGCAGTAATAAAAATACTAAATTAATGCATATAAACACTATCATTTATCCATGAAAGAAGCGTACACAACAAACACGCTCACCATAGGCCTTATGTCTCATCTAGATTAAATTAAAGAAAGACAAGTGCAGAAAAATAAATACACTCACATGAAATAACTAGTCCTATGTACATATCTTATCCAGTACCCGTAGGCCCAACAGAAGAACCCATGGAAGGATGCCCTAAATATTCCTGGTATATCCCTACTCCGTCCTATACCCCCCTCTGTGTCATCGAAGCTTGGATGCAACGTCCATGGAGGTGTGTCACCACATACAATCTCTAACGTTATCATACTCTCACATCCCATACCAAGCCTCAAAGTGTATAAAAATCTAGCATTTAATGCCTCATCTCAATAGTCTCCAAAGTCGTAGCAGCAACAAGTCATGGTGTTCAATGCTTGGATATCATAGTATCACCAAAGTCCTTGAGGGAACTGTCTAAATAGTCCACCAAACCAGTGTTTGTGATAGTTTGGTCAGACGTACTCATTGACTTATGACGTGGATTCAAGTTCCAGCAGTTGTACTTACTGCCGAGCGGAGTCAGTCTCAAGTCTCAGCATTAATTTTTCAAATGATAATTCCCAGTGCCAGGAAATAAATCCATGGCTAAAATAAGTAAAAATAGTATTACCAAGTGCTCGATACAACGCTGAGCCTAAAATACTTAAAAGGTCATTACTTATACTATTATAATTAGAATATTTCAACTTATTAATTTATATCATTATCCATCATTATTATTAAAATCAGACTTTAGCCTCTACGGCTCAATAATTATGTGGTGATACTGGTCCATCCCCAATGCACTCTTAATGGAGCCAAAGGCCCAACCTCTCGTATAATGCATGCACAACATATCATCAAGTATTTATTCATGAACTGGAAACCATCTATGCCTGAAAAAATATCGCTCGGCAAATCCTAAATCACTGACACCATAAAATTTTGGATGTCAAAGTATATATCAACGAGGAAATGGATGAAAGAATAGTACAGGGTCACTATAACCACTACGATGCTATTTAGTACAATTATTAAATCTATAAACCCATAGATAGCCCCAGGAGCCTACTTGTGGTCCGATGATAAAACGCTACAAACTTGCAAATGTTACTCTGACTTATATCAAACGAACTCCAATTGCTCTGAAACTTGTGAAATAGTATTCCATATATCAATACAAATCTAACAGTATAAATTATGCTAAGGCCTAAAATTGGGTCTATAATGGGCCTGCGGAACCCGCTTGTTGGAACTGAATATAAAATTCTCTAGGGGGTTCCCAATGTTACTAGGAACCCATGCTCCAAAATTGAGCATAATTTTAGTGCGGGAAGGGCTCCAAATCAGCCCAGGAAGATTTGACTACAAAGGGGTCAAAGACGCAATCTTTATGGAATTAAACGTTGGAATTTGGGGGATTAATCATGCTACACAGCAAAATATACTCCAAGAACAAAAAATAATTCAATAATATATTAATTATGACATGAGTTCATCAACTTCACCACTTGGGCCCATTAATGGAGGAAACAAGGAATCTCAAGAAATAAAACAAAGAAGAAACTTACCAAATTGCGTGGAAATCAAAGAGGAAGAAATTGTGACTTTTCTCAACACAAGTCGGACTTGTTGCATGGTTTTTCGTACAGAAACTGAGGGGAAATGGGAGGGGTTTTCAGTGTTATGAATAGAAAAGTCATGCAAGTATTATTTATACTACTAGTGAATTGTTCATCCGGATTGCGTGAAGTAAGGTTGCTATCACATAGCAGAAATGTTTTGGTCATCGCGATGTAGGAAGGGCTCATCGCGATCGCGATGAATATAAAGATACAACATTCTCACGATTGTGTGAAAGGAAGAATGTGATCGTGTTTAAGGAAAGGACTGGAATCCATTGCGATCATGATCGCATAGAGGGAAAATACAGTAGCATCGTGATCGCATAAGAATAACTCACTATCGTGTAGAATAATTCACCTGCACCGGTTGCAGGTTTTGACAATAGAAGGCAAGGAATGGAAATACTCCGGATCACCACTCAAAATGCTTTCAATGTCCAATTTACACAAACATACAATGCACACGGTGCAGTCAAAGTCGGAATCCGAGATCATTTTGGGAAAATGTTGACCAAGTCAACCATTAGGCTTAAGAATAAAAAATTCCCACCAATACCTAAAAAATTCAACGAGAAGTTTGGGAAACGAACCAACACCTCCATTAGCCTAAAATCACCATTCTGGAGCTGATGGAAGTGTCAGAATTTCGACCTGACATTTCAAACACCAAAATACAACCCAAGCTCCAAATTAGGCCTTAAAATTAATTGAAATCTACAAATGAGCACAAATTGTAAACAAAAATTTTGAAACACAAACTTAAGGTTAATCTTGACTTTGTTTGGCATTTCGGAGCTAACGAAACTGTTAGAATTTAATTCCGAGCTCTTCTTGAAGGAAAGTTGACTTTAGTCAATGAGTACTTAGTTTTAGGCTCTTAAATAGGAAATTTGATATATTTCTCAATCGAACCGCCAGGGAACCAAACTACCAGTCCCTGCAAATCATAAATGACTTGGACAGCTACTGAACATTCTAGAATGCAAAACGTTGTGTATTTCCTATAAATGACCATGAGGGTCATTACAACATCCATTACTAAAAGGACTTTCATCCTCGAAAGTTAGAACAGAGCGGAGATAAGTTGAGAGAGGCTCCAACCAAGTAGAAAAAATTCCTACACAAATATCCATAACAACTCCACTAGTCGTAAACCACACACACAAGTTAACCACAATGCCACTGAAGATTAAATACCAATACATTCAACCAAAACTCCTTGAAAGGATCAAAACTATCTCAAAACTAAAAACAAGACCATAATCAATCATTATTCTGTGAAACACCCCAAATTTACCAACAACACACCACTATACTGTGGGGAGATGAAGCTGGGAGAACCTTCATACAAAAACTGAAGAACATTCCTACTCTAGAACTTCCCGAGTACAAACTATCCTCCAACTTCTCACTGACCCCCCAATAATTAAACTAGTCGCAACACCTCTAAGTGATACTGTTGAAGATCTACACACACTGAACACCTATGCAGCACCCACTATGCTGCCATACCTTTCTAGTCTATCAAACACCGTATACCTTTCTAGTTTTCGCTGGAACATATCTGCATCCAGGGTTAACAATCAACCCTGAGCCTTTGTATTCAATCTCAAGCTCACCCCAAGTTTTAATATAACACACAAACCTATCCTTAAGATGTCATATGCAGATCTTGCAACACAACCTTACCCAACTCGAAGAATTATCTCACCAATCCAGACTTTAAAGTAACCACGACAACATCACAACACCAGGAAAATGCAATCATTACCAATCAACGAAAACCAACTTCCATAAAGACCCAACTAATCACCCCACACACTATCACCCAAAAGCACAACACACCGAAGCCTTTCTCCTTATCCACACTAGGCTAACTCGTAAATCAAGCATGGTCGGTCTACACTAACAGAAGCATCAAGCATACTGCATCAAAACATAACCTATCCCTGGTGCACCTATATCCGTACTAGACGTGTTACATCGTAAATCTAAAACAATTGGCTACCACCAACTTATAACACCAAAACCAAGTCTAGCATAAGCCATCACCACTCGATCCTCTAATACCAGGCATATAGTGCAAAACCAACCTCCCGCGAGGAAATCTTACCAAAGATAAGAAAATGTTAACATATTAAGACGAAGAACTCCCTATCTAAGAGTTTGTAGAAATGAAGCACCAACACTATAAATAACAATCCCTAAAATCACAAGGCAATAAAGTCACCTGCAAATACTAGAATCAGCCACAACCATCACACTATTGAGGAACTACACAACCATACTAGTATGACCATATCAACACACCTTAATTTGGTACTTACCACGAGCTCCCATCCATAAACCCAAAAAGCTAAAAACACTTTGCAAACTTGCACCAATCGAGTTTAATATAAAATCTACCACAAAACTTTTTTCCACTGAAGAGTCTAACTCAGGAACCACATTCCCTATCCACTACTAAGAAAGAAACCCATTTACAAGAAGAACACACTGACACACAATTCATCAAAACTCTACATTGACACCACGAAAACAAAATTCACAAAACCATGGAAACTCGACTAAAATTGAGACAATTATTAAAAGGGATACGAAAATAATTAAGACGTGGCACAAAATTGACAACCGGAAACCACTCATGCTCAGGTGGGTGGTAAAGAAAAACCTACAATACAACACAGACACTAAAAAACCATAAACATCAATTCTAACATCGCGAACAAAAACAAGCTACGTCTAGTGTAACAGGGAGTGCTCGAACACTACTCTTAGTGGCTACCAAAAACCCATCCATCGAGCGATTGCTAAGAATTGTATAAAGAACAAAGGTAACCTACCCATACCAAGGGATACAATACTACTACCCACAAAAAAATTCAGCTATCAACTCAATGAAAAAAAACCAGGCCTAGCATCAATATTCTATAACAAAGCTCAAGTCTCTCAGTTAGCTAACCACTCGGGTCTAGATCCAAATCCACTACTAAAAGAACTCAAATATAAAGCAACAAAAATAGCTATCAATCCATGGCGTATTAGCTAATATCAGCATATAGGGGAAAATAAAATAAACATGTAAGAATCAAGAATCACAAAGGCTAGAGAATTACTAAGGCCAAAGGGTTACCAAAATCAATAGAATAAAAGCCAAAATGGATAACAATAAGGTGAAATCAAACCTGAGATTATCACCTTTGCCTCTACTGTAGTCAAGATAACAATAGGCGTAGCCTATTCCCGGGTAAACGGACACCTAACCCAACCAACTGCCTCACCACACTGAGCATTACCTGGGTTATCCTCCCCTCCACGAAGAACACCTTTAACTAATGGAAATAGTGGCTCAGGGGCATCCTGAACGGAAGCTTGAATCACCCCTCACTAAGGGCACTTTCTACCACAGTGACCTACATCTCCACACTCAAAGCACATCGACTCATGGGGACAATCCTTAAAATACTGGCGAGAACTGGAAAATTTAAAGCACAACCCTAATCGATTAAGCCAGCTAAGGATTCCTAGCCTACTAATATGGTTATCCTAACCTAGAGTCATAGGAAGAATACTACTGGCAATCTACTCAGAACTCTGAACCCTAACATCTATCTGAACCTCAACTGAAGTCTATTATACGATCTAAATTACTAGTAATGCCACCTAAATTTTTGGTGATAAGTTCAGAGCTACAAACAATACTGGCTGAGATGAATCCCGTGACAAGGTATTACTAGCACTATCTAACTAAACAAGATGCAAAACAGGTTGAAGACTAACCCGCTGGGGGCAAGATCTAGCATAATGACCCATGATGCTACACTCAAAACACCGCCTTATTAACTTACTCTTATGAGAACTGCGACCATCACTCGGCTGGCCACTGTGACTCGAAGACCCAACACCTTGACCATGCACTCCATAGGCCTCCATTTGCTCCTGCGAACCACTCCCCATACCGAGAGATACTTCCAATGATGCTCCTCCCTTGACTACGCCTAACATCTATATCAACAACCTTTGCAGAACTAGCGTGGATGAAAATCCAATCGGCATCGAAATTGATGCCAAATCCACTAGATGTTGTAACAGAATACTTGACGTCCACTAGTGTGTGGCTGGAACTGATCCTTTACTCACATCTGGGGGTCTAGATGTTGTGATGACCCTGGACCATTCTCTATCACTGACTCGATCCTGGTCTCATCCCCTCATAGAAGACCTAGCTACTGGTATGAAATACTCTCCCTTGCTCGCTGAAGACCTTGAATATACCATCTGCGGAAGAATAAATGTGAATAAATAAGTCGGGTAAACATCAAGAGAAGAAGCACACGAATCATAATAAAAGAGGAGAAGTTATTTCCTAAATGTCACCATATCCTCTCAAAGATAAGTGATGGACGTCTCCACACCGATCCACAAGACTCTGCTAGACATTAGTTCTGTACACTGACACCGATGAACCTAGGGCATTGATACCAATCTATCATGACTATATTTCTTGAATCATGATGGAACCTACTATATAATTATTACGAGAACCAACCCCGTTGTCCGAAGCTGAAGAGAAGGTCTACTATATCAAAAGCGGAAAGTACAAGTATAATAGATAATATATAAATGAAGAAGTAACAAGAATCAACAATTCCTAAAACCCGATATCAGTGTAATACGAAACTTCTAAGTATAAAATAAGGAATCAAATGTCTAATACAAGTGTATCTCAAAAAATACATGGAGATCAAAATAAATACTGAAGAGAAGAAGGAAAATTTGGATGCCAAGCTCGCCCTAAGTCTCTGAAAAGTAATAGAATCTGCACGAACAACGATCTATAAATCAAGGTTTGGCACCTGTACTTGGATCTACACATGTCAAGTGTAGTATGAGTAAAAGCTGCTGAAGCAACCCATACCCAGTAGGCTTCAAGGTCCTACTAGGAATATATTAATAATAAAAGAAGTAAATAATAGAAGGCAATAAATAGGATCACAGAAGCAAATAATACAACATGGAAGCTAGCTACTCAGATGGTAATCAAGTAACAAGTAGAATATATATTGCTAGTTAATCATATACTTGGAATTCAGGCCATGAAGGGAGACATACCTGAAATCCTCAAAATAGTATATGTGAATAATAACAATAATAATCAAGAGTCAACAGACAATCGAAGAGAACATGGACGGTATACCGGTAACCTCAAGTAAGGGATGAATGGATGAACAATAATATAACACACAATATCCCACATAACATGAAATATCAAGTAACTAATGAGAATATGTAAGAAGTAATAAAAATACTAATGTAATGCATATAATGTTGTCAAGTCCCCTAGAAAGAAGCATAGCATACATAGAAAACATGCTCATGCATAGTCCTTACATCTTAGCTAGGGTACACTTAAGAAGACAAGTGCAAAAAAGTAAATACACTCACATGAAATAACCAGTCTTGTGTACATATCTCCTTTGGTACCTATAGGCCCAACAGGCAGAACCCATGGAAGGCTACTCTAAATGTTCTCGGTATATTCCTACTCCATCCTATACCCTCCTCCGTGTCTCTGAAGCCTGAAAAAAAGGTCCATAGAGGTGTTTCATCACGCACAATCTCTAATGTCATCATACTCTTACATCCCATACCAAGCCTCAAAAGGTATAAAAATCTGGCATTTAATGCCTCATCTCAATAGTCTCAATAAATTGTAGCGTGTGGTGATACTGGCCTCAATGGCTCAAAAATCATATGGTGCTGCTGGCCTAGCCCCAATGCACTCTCAACGGAGCCAAAGACCCAACCTCTCATATAATACATGCACAACATATCATCAAGTATTTATACATAAATTGATAACCTTCTATGCCCTAACAAATATTATTGGACAAATCCTAAGTCACTGGCACCATATAATTTCGGATGCCAAAGTATATATCAATGAGGAAACAAACAAAAGAAAGGTATAGAGTCACTATATCCACCTAGCTACCCAACCTATGGATGCTATTTAGTACATTTATTAAAGCTATAAACTCATAAATAGCCCCACGGAGCATACCTGTCGTACGACAATAAAGCACTAAAAACTTGCAAATGTTACTCTGACTGATATCAAATGAACTCCTATTTCTCTAAAACTTGCAAAATAATATTACATTATGCTAAGTTTCGAACTAGGACTAAAATCAGACCTAAACTGGGCCCGTGGGGCCCCCTTGTTGGGACTAAAAATAAATATCTCCATGGGGTTTCCAATGCTACTAGGAACTTGTGCTCCGAAATTGAGCATAATTCAAGTGCGAAAAGGGTTCCAAATCCTCCTAGGAAGATTTTACTACAAAGGGGTCAAAGATGCAATCTTTATGGAAATAAATGTTGGAATTTTAGGGATTAATCATTCTACGTAACAAAATATACTCAATGAACGAAGAATAATTTA